>JBAMJV010006269.1:0-205000 GCA_037951105.1 Echinarachnius parma | reverse complement strand
TTGGTGATTTTGATTGTAATTAATATGCCCCTTTTGCCTTTTGTTTGGAATACCTTGCCTAATAGTCATTCGACCATTACCATAATGTGTACAGATAGTGGAAAATGGATGTACAAATGATGTATGTACCCTGCATAGGTCTGATAATCATATATAACTCATTGCCTGTGATAGCCTGGTGGGTACTGCATTATTAAACTCTATGTGATCACAACAGGGAAACAAATACACAGGGGCAGCGGGCGAATTCGCCCCTGAAATGCCAAAAAGAGCCCCCTCGAAAAAAAAAAGTAACCCCCCCCCCAAAAAAAAAAAAAAAAAAAAAAATTGAATTTTCTGTTTGGCAAATGCCAATCAGATGATCACTTACAGCATTAGAGCTAAATAGTAGCCCCAAAAAACATCCATAAAATTAGAAATGGAGCCCGCGAAATAAAAATATTAATTTTTTTCCCTGGATCACAAAATCTAGAAGGGAACAGGGTTAATAGAATATTAATACATTTTTAATTTTCATTTATTTTGCAACTTTCATCAAAACATAACATAAATACAAAACAATTATTTAACAGCATAATATACAAATCATGAATATCACAATTGTGCTTAATTACATTAAACAATTGTAAAAAAAAAAAGAAGTAAATAAAGAATAACTTTACAACATAATAGTATAGTAGGAGAGTTGCATGGGATAAGCTGCAAGCTTGATAGCGTGACACCCTAAATATTAAAATGAAGGTGAAGGTACATGTACATAATTTGTGTTTAGTACTACAAAGGCCTTGAGAACATACTATTCTGCGATTGATAAATAACTAGTGCGATTTTAATGAAGAATTTATGTGCCCTATATATATGAATAATGTACAAATAAGTTCCATAAATGAATACATAAATAATTAGGGATACATACTCATACAATTCTACAATTGATAAATTACAAATTTACAAAATGGTCCTCGCAGTATAATGTATGTGCCCTATATTATACACACCGTACAATCCACAATCAAAATGATAATATAGGCCTACAAACACATCTTCGATTCTACAATTGATAAATTACAATACAAGTGTGCGAGTTAACCAAAAAGCCTCACACTTTAAATTTATGTGCCCTATATACACATACGATCCACAATTGAATTGGGGATATATTTACGTTCGTTTGGCGCCTCCGTTTTTGCGAGTTTCTTGAATAGATTGACCCCCTATTTGGTGAATTCAGGCGGGAATGGGCATAATTGGTATTTGCGACTGGAGAGAGTGGAGAGAGTCGTGTTAAAGGGCAAGTGTGTGATGTGGTGATGCGGGTTGAACGAGTGAGAGGAAGATTAAGAGAAAGATAAATAGAACGGGAGAAGGAAATAGAGAGACAATAAGAAAGATATTAACCAAAGTGCGTGATGATTTGATGCGTGTTTATGTTCAATGATTGAGAAAAAGTGAGAGAAAGATAAATAGATGGAGAGAGATGGAGAGAGATAGAGAGAGAGAAAATAAGACATCTTGAGATGAAAGTGATTCGATAGAGGGCAGAGTTGGTGCAAGAAAGCATAAATACACGTCATTGTGATGATTGTTCAATTAATGAGAAAGGAAAAAAAGAAGGATTGATATCTAGAGAAAGCAAAGTAAATGGAGAGAAGGAGAGAGAGAGAAATGTAAAGATCTAGGAACACAAAATCAATAAAATAATAAAGAGAAACATTATTATAGAGAAAGATGATGAGAGAGAGGGGGTATGGAGAGAGAAGGAAAGATCGGAAGACAAATTAACTTACAAAGAGAAAGATGAATAGTTGTGTTAAAGTGTAAACTTAATGTTTGATGCAGGATGCATGTCTAATGGTATAGAGAGTGAGAAAGAGAGAATTAGTAAATCAAGACAGAAAGAAAGTGGGACAGATAAATCAACTGTGAAAGATACGGGGTGAGAGACGGAGGGAGGCAGACAGAGGGGGAGAAAAGTAGGAAAAAAGAAAGAGAGTGATAAAGTCAGGAGGTAGAGACTGAAATCAGTCAACATACATGTAGTCTTTCGTCAAGACTCTCGCGCTATATGCACAATTACGTGAGCGGAGCAAGCATCGTGAGCGAAGCGAACAGCCCGATCAAGCGCTTGCGCCAGTTAGTCCCGCTCGCTGACCCCGTGCCGTATTAGCTCTGTCACAGCTAGCTAGCTCGCATAGAGAATCTCCAAGCCATATAGAGCCTTGACTAAAGGCTAACATACATGAGACTAGAGAGGTACATAAAGGTATGAGAGAAAATGTACAAATATAGCATGATAGACTCTCTCTGTGGGCCACCAAAATGCTGTATAATTGATCAGCAAAAAGGACAGGTGAACTAGAACGTCTAGTAATCCAGTATGCGCAGTCCCACATTGGCTTTTAAAATTTAAGTTGTTTTTTTCACCTACAGCCTACAGTATTTAGAGACGATTATCAGTCATATTAGGCGTTGTATAAATCGAGTACATTATTATTAATAGTAGTATTTGTTAGTGGTTTATTAGTTATATGTCACTTGACTACTAATGGCCAACTACAATAGATTTGCTGTCAAAAAATAACATTTCACATTGAAGCTTCTCATGTAGAAATGTTTATATCACAATGCTCTTTTCTTCTAAAGAATGACATTTTCAATCAGTGCTCGAGAATATACAGGCCCCCAGAAAAGAGAGTTTGGGTTACCACAATTGTGCTAACATAACATTTGGCTTGCCCGGCATGGCAACCACAATTAACAATCAAACTGTTGTATGATTTTGCTTTGTTTTGGGTTACCAAACACTAGTTTTGGACATGGGGTATAAAGCAAAATTTGGCAAGTCTTGATGCTATATCTTGCCCGACCTGGCGTCCGCCACAGGGAAAAGAAAAACTTATTCCCTTTCCTATTTTTCCTAAAATTTTGGTAAAATATTCTCAGTTGCCATATTTTCATTGCACTCTACTCTGAATGGAATGTACGCAGATGATATGCCGATCTCATACGTAATTGCTAATGACCGGGCGGCCACCAGAAACAAACAAGTTTATTCCTAGTATCATATTCCCTTTTTTATCTCTTTCCTCAAATTTTGATAAGATAAGTTCAGTTGCCATGTTTTCATTGCACTCGGCTCGGAATTGAATGTAAGGCAGACGATACGCCGATCTCATACGTAATTGCTAATCCTGTTAGCGAACAATTGTCACGTCGTCGGTTCGGTGGGGGGAAAGAAGCCCTAAAAAAAGTGTCTCAATTGACACGCGAATCTAGGCCAATCGTCTCCGTCTGGGCTTTGCTACAAATCTTAAAATAGGAGGTGGATAAAATAAGAGAAAAAGGTGGAAGAAAATGAGGAAGAAGGTTGATATAGAGATCATCATTCAAAAATAAAACTTGAATTTCTCTATAGGAGAATATAGATGACTTTCCAATGTCACACTTGCCAACCGTTCCGTTTTTAACGGAATTGTCCCGTTTTTAAAAGTTTTTATAGCCACAAAAAACGGAACGTTCCGATTTAAAAAAAAAAAAAAAAAAAAAAAAAATATATATGTACCATCCGATATCTGTCCGTTTTTCAATTGTAATCAGCAGGGCAGTGCCATGTTAGTCTACAAACCGCTGTCAAGATGAAAGCCTTAAGATATCTCATCACAAATGATTCTTCTAAATTTGGCTCTTACCAGGTTTAATCTATTCATTAATCCTCTTACCATTTGTTTATTTGAACATTTTGTTACATGTAAAATACCTTTACTTTAGCAATAGATTGGCAGGGTTCAACGTGCCATTTTCTGACCGAATCTATAGAATGGGGAGGGGAAAAAATAAATAAAAAAATAAATAATTTTATTTATTTATTTTTATTTATTTATTTATTTTTTTGTTAACCGAAACCGTGAAAATGAAAACTTTTTTGCCGATGCCGGTCGGTTAACCGTCGTGTAACCGTTTCACTACAGCCCTAGTATGCACCAGATTGCACAATTGTAAGTCCAAAAATGCAAAAGCTCCCTACCGTAGGAGGGGGTCACCCCCCTCCCACACCCTCCCCCCCCCCCCTCCCCCCCTCGGTCGCTCCGCTCCCTCGTGCTCGGGTGTTCAGTTTTCTGACTTTCAAATGTTGGCAAGTATGCAATGTATGTTTATTTTTATGTAAATTATTTCAAACATACAGAAACTGACCAGAAGTATTTATATGTAATATGAATTTAAAAAGAATGTTTTGATATAAATGTTTTGATTTGTTGTGCTTTTTGTTTTTGCGGGGGCAGGGGGGGGGATGGAAGTGGAAATGTAGGATAACAAATATTGTAATGATCCTAAACTTTGCAGCTAGTGTACATAGTGCACTTATACCACTACACATACATTTGTGTAAAATGCAGGAGGAATTTGTAATCCTCACTTAGAAGATGGAGGAAGAAGCCTTATGATGGTGTCTCAGTTGACGGGCCAATCTAGGCCATTAGTCTCCTGTCTCGGCTGGCTACAAATCTTTAAAAAGGATGGATGGAAGATAGGGGGTGAAAAAAGGATGCAGAAGTTAAGAGGAAAGAGGAGAAAGGATCCAAGTCATTGTAAAGCGCTATTAACCAGTTCCCTTTGAGATTCTGAAATCCCCATAAACTTTGTACATACCCCACCCGGTTCCCGTAACGGGTTAAAAAGATTATGATCATTCGCAGAAAAACAAATAATAGTTGTAAACTTGCAATAATATAAAATGTAAATGTTGTTATAATTATTAAAACAAAAATGTTTTAAACAAATAATGCAGAAGTACAAAATGCTGTCCCCAATGCAAACAAAGGATTTAAAAAAAAATCTTTCTAATGATATGCAGACATATAAATATGCCAGAGGTCAAACAAATGTCTGCATTTAGTCTGTCTCCAAAATGAGAACACGTGTGAACTTACGACCCCAGGAAGTAAAACCAAAAGGTTTTTTTTTAGTAAGATTTGAGCACTGGGCATTTCAATTTTTTTTTATATTTTGGACTGTTTTGATTATGGGCTTGGGAAATAATGATACACAGTGAGTTATGCCATTCACAATCTTGAATTCATGTGGCCTTAACATGTGGGTTGGGGTTAGCTGAACGAACCTGTAGATTTCTTGTTTATTTGACACAGATGTGATTTGGCTCTGAAAGAAAAGCACTATTACATGTCAAGAATTTTCTTTTTTTTTCAACATAGGAAAAAAGTTAACATTAATAGTATGATTTCATCCAAAAAACATCAGAGAGCTTGCCTACAAGGATTACAATGCATTTATATAGGAACCCATCAAAACAATGGAATAGTAATTGAGTGTTACTAATTATATATTTTGAGATATGGTCACCATTTGTGTTATTTAGAAAATGTAAGAATTTTGTAAAATCAATGTCCTTATACATTTTTTACTGATTTTTAATTACTAATTGATAATTTAACGTATAATTATGTTTTTGAAATTATCTTTCACTTGATACAAATAGGCAAACAAGAGATTTATGTTAATATCATATATTGCGTAGGTTTATGTTCACTTGGTCTAATCTCAGTTGGTCTACTTCTCATTTGGTCTACTACCTGATGCCTCCAAAACCCTAACCCTAACCCTAACCCTTACCCTAACCCTAACCCTAACCCTAATCCACAACCCTAACCCTAATCATAATCCATAATCATAAGCATAATTAAGCCGTATATTTGAAGTAAAGTCTCTTTCATACATGCACCTTGTTTTATGTTATGAAATCCATCTGCATTAATTGTTATGTACGGTATGCAATCCATATACATACATGTATACACTTGTCTGTGCAATGGAATGTGACAGATGATGGCTCACACACGTATCTCCAAGATGTTAGATCCTTGTTAGCAAAAGCATCCTCCGACTTATGAACAAGAGCGTCTCCGCTCCGATTGAATCAAATTATTAGTCCACTTAGCCTGCCCAAGCTTGCGTTGGACACAGTCTTTCATCATTCTAATCAGATGACACGCAAACAAATGTAATTTGCGTTTGTTTTGATTTTTTTTAGGGTGACAGTCCTTCGCACAAACAAATGTAATTTGTGTTTGTTTAGGTCTTCTAATAGGTTGACAGTCCTTACACAACAACAACAACAAATGTAATTTGTGTTTGTTGAGGTTTTCTTATTATTAGGGTCATAGCCCTTACAGCGGGAACGAGAAACTGAAATGGATTTTGCTAGATTGACAAGGCACAAAGTTCTGATAATACTCCATTGTCTATAGGTACCATGTTGGGTCCTGTATTACCTCTATGGGGATTGCAAAATCTAGTAGGGAACAGGTTAACCCATTGCCTATGGAAACCTGGTGGGCCCTGTATTATCTCTATGGGGATTGCAAAATCTAGTAGGGAACAGTTTAATCCATTGCCTATGGGAACCTGGTGGGCCCTAAATAACTCTATGGGGATTGCAACATCTAGTAGGGAACAGGTTAACCCATTGCCTATGGGAACCTGGTGGGCCCTGTGTTAACTCCATTTGGGATTGCCAAATCTAGCACGTAACCGGTTAAAAAGACCTTGCGAAATATATCTGATGCATTATATGATTAGTATACATCATGTTTATTTCAAACCCCTGCATATTCTTTCCATATTTAAATTAATGATAATGCATTTGAATAGTTGTACTCTGTCTGTATTTAGGGACTTTAATCTATTCTTTATAAAGTTATAATTAAAAGAACCTTAGGAAATATTTAAAAATGCGTTATTAGTGGTTAGGTATATTACTGTTCTTCAAGCTGGTTAAAATATGTATTACATGGTTTAGGTACAGTACACTTTTTATTAAAAGCTCATATACAAAAAGCCAAATGAAAGAATTTTTTTGTGTGTATACGAGTCACGTTTTTTACATCTGATCACGTTCACATTCTTCACACATTTGTTATATACTGATACGATTAAAGCCATGGCTAGGCATCAACTGAACGCTAGGCATCCGAACCATCAATAAATATTCATTAAATTTCCACTAGGTCAACTCCCCATAAAGCCAGGCTCAATTCATACAATTTTCATAAAGCGCTGCTTATGCCATTAACACCATGATATCAGGGTCCTTTTTTTTCAAGTGCGTTCAGGAGGACGAACAAATTAAGGTTTTTAGGTCAGCTTTTACCCTTGGGATTTGTATAAAAAGAGAATGAGAAATGACCGATCTAGCTGGCTCAATTTTCCCATCAATTGGTTAGAGGATGATATAGGGTCTGATATATGTGTGAATTATTTTGTGATAATAATAATGTTTTCAATTTATTGTGTGATATTAATAATAGTTTTAAAGTATTTGCAAGCATTACAGAATATGGAATATGGTAAATAAATATATAAATTTATATAGCATTTGTTCACACACGTAGCATGAATAATTTAGCCATTCTCTAACGGGGTTAATTTGTAAAACACTGATTATTTTTTCCCTTCGCTCAAATTTTTTTCCTTGAAACGATCATGCATTTCTAATTCACAAAAATTATCCCAAATTTCATAATGACTGTTACATAGATAATAATTATAACCTGTCGTGAACTCATCAGATTTTCACACACAGTGACAACGACAATCTTCATACGTGATGTACACCACAATTATGATCAAACCTGTCTTAGCAGCCACCTGTCTATAGCAGCCAACCTGCCTATAGTGGTCATACAAAAGTGATCCCTAGCAGGGAAAAGTATTGTTATGGTACCTGGCTATAGAGGTCACCTGTCTACAGTGGCCACTTTTCTTGTAATCCGTAGGTGGTCACTCTGCACAGGTTTAACTGCACAATGTTATGGAACCTGTCTATAGAGTTCACCTGTCTACAGTATCCACTTTCCTTGTTACCCTTGAGTAGTCACTATACACAGGTTTGACTGTATTTCATGTCATAGGTCGCAGCCACGATATTTCGTCACAACATCCCAACAACAACAACGACGACGACGACGGACGATCAAAACGGCGTTTCGCTAAATTTAGGCGGCCTCCCTTTCATGTTCGCCGCCAACGATTAGCGGGGGTTATTGTCATGAGGGAGTAAATAGGTTGAGTAAGTCATTGGGTTACGTAGAACAGCGCACTAATGGTTATATCACATGCTTCGTCGGTGGGTCGCAGTGCGGGCTTTGTGTTCGGCATCGGCCTTACCAATGAGAAACACATTAACAGGATTGGCCTAGATTGATGCTATTTTTTTTCTCCCTATCGCGGAACGTTAAGGAGCAATTTAGCCCCTGTAAAAAGGATCCCCGCATCATGTTTAGACTATATTAACCTTAATGAATAGACGGAGAAGAGGACCTATTTTGGCTTTCTTTTGGTGGAGCAGTACCGGTAGGATAAACATAAAATGTGTACACATGTACTTGCAATGTGTTTCGGCAGGTAAACATCTAAGAAGAAATTTTTGAAAACGTTTTTCAATTTTTAGGCAATACCCTCGTAACCCACGCACTGAATGAGACATTAGCATAAGGATTGATTCTGTAGATTATGTTCAGACTCAAATTATCCTTAATGAATAGACAAAGAAGAGGACCTATTTTGGCTTTCTTTTGCCGAAGCAGTAGAAAAATGTACGTGGGATGTGTTTCGGCTAGGTAAACATCTAAAGCAACTTTTTCAAAAAAGATATTCACAGAGCCCATACACTGAAAGAGACATTAACATACCAATCCATAAGTTATGTTTAGACTCATATTAGCGTGATGATGAATTGATTTAAAGAGCAGCTATTTTTGCTCAGTTTTTAGCAAACACAAATTGCTTTGCTTGTCTTTCAACATAGATCCTTTGAATATTTATTTTCTTCAAATTTTAGGGACTACATGTACATACCATGCAGTCATAATGACTGCACGCCTGTATCTTCATCATAAGAATTAACAAGGATTGAATTGTACATTTGAGTATATTTTGAACAGAAAGTAATTTATATTAAATTCTTCTGCCGAGATATACTATGCACAATTCAGCTAGAATATTTAGGCCCCATTTGTCACATACAGTACTTAGAAAGTAAGACTGCTTTGCAGGCTTAACACAGTTACACTAATATTTGACACTTTATACCAAAGACCACCCCCACTTCCAAAATCCCCCAAATGACAAACAAGCAACAAAAGAGGGCAATTCAAACTTGAATGGTTGGTCCTTCAGTCTAAAGACTCTGTACAGATAGACCAAACTATGGCCTTCATACATGTCTTCTTCAAATATACTTAGCAAGTTCTCAGCCCAAACAAATGTAGAGAACATGGTAAGTTGCCAGTCTAAAGTTGGGCCAGCCCCCCTTATGGGTCCAAATAAATAGGGGAAATGTTGGTAGAGGCTAAATAAATTGAGGAAGTAGCAAGTTGTTCTAGGATGGGACCAGACTCTTAGCCCAAAATAAACAAGCGTGGTCTTCTCCAGGAAGTGACATATTGCTATGAAATGGCACATAAGTGTTGGTTGCTTCTGAAATCTTGAAACAAAAATCTTGATTGTCCAGGAGCTTTGCAGACTGGTCTGAAATTGGGCTTGTTAAGTTTCTTTTTAGTGCAATTCAAGCCCACTACAAGCATAGAGTTTAATTTAAAATAGGGAATTCACGAGTTGGTCTTACATGGGCCTGCTTGTACTATGTAGTCATCTTCAAATATAACTTATTAATGAAGTAACATGTTAGTAAAGGCTAAATAAACTGTCTGCAAAATAAATATTTAGCAAGAGGTGAATAAAGGACTAAAGAGAATGTGTTAAAAGTTTTCGTTATGGTAGTCCCGACGACGAATGTACCTAAAACGTGAATACATGAACAAAAATGACCTATTATCCCCCTTTCTTATGCATTTAGGCCAAGTAAAAAGAAGACCAGGACTAAGCATAGAAAGAACTTTCACCGAACCTAAATGTACATCGAGTATGACTCATGCGTTGTTATTCTACCCCACCTGCGATGTTGCCATAATGTTACCATGTTACGTGCCTAAGGACGAAAAGCAGCTTTAATCAAATCTTAAGTCTCCGCAGACCGAAGATTAAGCCTCCGCGGACCGAATATTAAGTCTCCGAGGGTTGATTCTTAAAGAGCTCGCATCCTTTCAATACATCCATCAGCTCTATGGTAACAGCAGGCTTCCTTTAACACCCATCCCTTAATTATTTAACCTCTTGGCTACGGGATCGTGGTGGGCTGTGTATATACAAAGTCCATAGTGATTGTAGAATCTCAAAAGTGAACGGTTTAAAAAGTGCAACAAAAAAAAAGGCTTACTATTAAAAATGTTCCACACTGCGAGCCTACAGAGTGTTGCTTTGACCCTCTTTTGGCAAAAGCTAAAAGAGCTTTATATAATTTAGATACATTTATTAGACCCACAGTTTATTATGTAGGGGGTTAGTTTTGGGGGGCAACTTTCGTCACCGAAAAGTGCAAAGCAAGGTGCAAAAAATGGCTTACGGGGTAAGCCCTAAATCAAACAGGGAGGTGGAGAAATACAACATTAGAGTGAATTAGTGATTTGCAATTTGTCCATCATGTTACTCTCTGGTTCTCTCACTAGTTTTTGTATTTCTTATGAAATAGCTTAAGTTATTCTTTGTCCCTCATGTCACTCTCTCTCTCACCCTCTCTCTTTAACTTTCATTTTCGCCCTTGGTTGAAATACAACATTAGAGTGAATTAGTGATTTGCAATTTGTCCATCGTGTTTCTTTCTCTTCTCTCTTTCTGTTACTCTCTCTTTTTCTTGTATTTCTTATGAAATACATTAGGTTATTCTTTGTTACACTCTTTTCCCCTCTCTCTGTAACTTTCCTTTTCGCCCTTGTTGGTTGAAATACAACATTAGAGTGAATTAGTAAGTTGCAATTTGTACATCATGTTTCTTTCTCTCTTTCTGTTACTCTCTCTTTTCTTGTATTTCTTATGAAATACATTAAGTTATGTTGTTGAAGGCAACATATTGTCACACACTTTTAGCTTGGCCATTACTTTGAGTATGTCTGTAACATATGGGAGGGCAAACGCGTGTAGGGATGTTGTGAAAATAATTTCGGGATTGAAATTCGAATTAATCTTGTGATCGCCCCGAAGCCCAATTCTGGTAAGCGATCCTTTGCAGGAACATATGTTGTACGAGAGGTACAAATACTTTTTTTTAGTCAAGATGAACAAATCTTCTTGTACTTTTAATTGAACTCACGTAAAAAAGGGGATCAAGTAAACACAGATTCATGAAAAGGAGATAAATCAAAATTCATGGCATATTACTCCTTGACAATTTCCTTGGAAATTCAATGAAAGATAAAGTTCTTAAGAAAATTAATGCGATTTTTAAAGGGGTGTGGTGAAAGCTTTTCATTGTAATCCCAAATAAACATATGGATAACATGTGCCCAATTTTTCGCTTGTTAGGTCACACGTTTCGGGGGCTAATCTGCGTGCTTTATGCGCTGACAATACAATCAATTACTCCTGCGTATTGCAGACATACAGCGAATCTGTCTACATATTTATCCATTCATAGCTAAATTTGGAAAATACGGATAACAAAGAGAAATTTAGCATTCTATTTACAAAAAACACCCACATTTTGATCCCTCACACAGTCTTTTTTTTTTTTACAGAATTTTATTTAGAAAATGGATAAGAAGATAAATTCCTTCTATTTACGCAAAACATGCTAGATTTAAAAAGGAAAATCTTGTTTTTGTTGTACCCTTTTGAAAGCGCATAACAAAAGGAGGATTTGGGATTTTTTCCCTCTCTGCTATTTTCCTTTTATGCCATGGAGACTGGAAGGTGAATCAAACTTTTAGTAGACTCAAAACAAATCCTTTTTTTTTTTTAATTCAGGAATTAAACTTATAAACCATTTCAGGACTGCTCCACCAAACAATCAGGTTTTGGTCTATTGAGAATGCACGCTACACCAAAAATTATTAAATAGTACTAAATGGGTTAGTAAAAACAGTTTTTAATTGAAAACATGTTGTTTTCTTTGCATTACAAAACAAGTCTGGTGTATTCATATCCGACTATTATTTGTTTATTGCTAGGACACGTACAGTTCACTTTTAAATCTCTGATATAAACATAAACAGCTAGGCTCAGATCCCCCCCCAAAAAATAAATATATATATATAATTGTCTCTCTTAGAGTTTAGCACAGATTTAAATCCCTGATATAGTTGTCTCTTTTAGAATTTAGCACAGTTTTAAATCCCTGATACATATATCTTTATTTGTTATCTATCTACCATCATATAAACAGCTAAGCTTAGGTCCTCCACATCTATATTGTTGTCATTTTTGTACAATTTACAAAAGTTGTCCTTGCACGAGCTCGGCTTAATGGGGCGTACCATCGTACCCTTTTGCACCCCAACTTCTTTTCGTTTCAAGCCACCAAGGACCTTTCCTTTTTAATTGATCAGTCTTCTGCGGGTACAGGGATCAGGGTCAGACCGATTTGGGTGGGGGGGGGGGGGACGCAAATTATTGAGAGTACTCCTTCTGTATTATTCAATTTTGTTCTCAGATATTCCCCTTATTTTGTGGGTCTCTGCTTTCAAATTATTGGGGGACAGGGGGGGGGGGGGGCATTGGGCACTCTGTGACCCCGGTCCCCATGACCCCTCCCCCCTCCATAGCTAGGCCCCTAGGGATAGGGGCCTATATTGCGGTTCTTGAACTGCTAACCAGCCCGCTCGCTTGCTCGCTCGCTCGTTCGCCAGTGGAAAAGGAAAATTAAATAAAGTGCAACGCCTCACACAGACTCCTCGATTGCAGCGATATCTGCTGCTTGGAAAAAGGGGGCGAGATAAACGCCCCGGGGGTGTAAGCAACATTTTGGGGCGAGCAATGTTTCACACATACATTTGTAGTCCGCCCCCGTTGCACTTTTTAGTTCTTATCTCTTTTTTGTTTCTGTCTCTCTCTCTTTTTTGTTTCTGTCTCTCTCTCTTTTTTGTTTCTGTCTCTCTCTCTTTTTAGTTTCTGTCTCTCTCTCTTTTTTGTTTCTGTCTCTCTCTCTTTTTTGTTTCTGTCTCTCTCTCTTTTTTGTTTCTGTCTCTCTCTCTTTTTTGTTTCTGTCTCTCTCTCTCTTTTTTGTTTCTGTCTCTCTCTCTTTTTTGTTTCTGTCTCTCTCTCTTTTTTGTTTCTGTCTCTCTCTCTTTTTTGTTTCTGTCTCTCTCTCTTTTTTGTTTCTGTCTCTCGCTCTTTTCCTTTTCTTTTTTGATATTGTCTCTTTTATCTGTGTTCCCATTTTTTGTATCATTCTTGAGATCATGATTTTGTCCTTTTTTCTTCTGCTCCCTCTTGATTTTGTTTTTTTTGTTTTTATCTTTTTTTTTGTTTCTCTCTACTTTTTCTTTTTCCTTTTTGATATTGTCTCTTTTTATCTGTGTTCGCATTTTTTGGTATCATTCTTGATCCCTCTTGATTTGTTTTTGTCGCTTTTTTCTTGTTTATATTGTTGTTTTCTCTTACTTTTTTTATCGTTCTTTACCATGAAGGTTTTCTTTTTTTCTCTTTATCTCGGAATATATTTCTTTCCCCCATTTTAATGATCATTCTTTTTGGTTCTTCTTTATTATCACAATAGGCAGGTCGAAAAGTAAAACAAAACAAATCCTGAAAAAGTTCTCCTAATCGTTTGTTTGGTGACCATTGGAGTAGGCGTATGAGTGTGCACTTTTATTTAAGAAAACTTAAATAGAAATCAACAAACCATTTGTGGATAACACGACAAAACAAAACGGGCAAAGAAAATGGGACAGTTATGCCCTTTTCGTGATTATCCCACCTTAGTACAAAATCAGCAGGGTACTGGAGACAAGTTTTTATTGTTATGGAATTTGTTTGCTTGATTTTATTGTTGACGATTTTTTTTTGGAGCGCAATTATTTACTCTCAGAAAAAAATGGATCTTTTATAAGAGCATCAAATAGAGTATACATTCTTCTTAAATATAAAGTCTCTATTTTGAACATTTCCATGTGATCCTTCATTTTGTAGACATTCAACAAGTGATTGAAATATATAATTTCTTTGATTCGCAACATGCTTCTTTTTTAATATAAGAGTTTCTCCACGTGACTCCTCCTTTTGTTGACATTCAACAAGCAATTGAAATTCATGTTTTCTTAGATTCACAACATGAATGCTCTTGAAAGTTTTACTCAAGTGGCTTATGTGGAGACTACTCTTTGGCATGTTTGGTTTCAAGTGGCTTGGTTGGAGACTAATTGCACAAGGGTATTGCTCATGAGAATGTTGTGTGGTCCTCTTCCTTCAAGCCTCAACAGACAATAGACATCTTTCCATATTATTTCAATTTTTAAAGATTTTTGAAATAAACAGATGTATTTATGTTAGGGACCCCATGGTAGATCAGCAATGTCTACATAGACGCTGAATGGGCCATCTCTCCGAATCTTTTGTATTTACTGTTTTTAATTGTGCTTCAGAAAAAGAAAACAAACTTGTTATTAAGAGCAATTGCTCAGTATTTGTAGGAATAGCTTACCTAGCAGAAGACGTTTTTCAAAGATGAACTATTAAAATCGGGTCAGTTTTCTACATCATGACATGATCACAAAGCTATTGTGAATATCTCAAACATATATTATACTTTTTGTTTGTATCGACCACCAAATAGAAACATATTATACAGGACTGGTTTTGTACAACTTATAAGCCTAGACTTCAATAGTGTACTAAAATTTGCCAACATTTTCTGTCTGTATATTGGTTGTCTGTTTACTGATATGAATAACTCAAATTTCTATTTTTGTTGACATTTATGAACCCCTGAAAATAAGGAGTTGAAGTATTTCATTCAAGTCTTCGTTTTATTGCATATTTTGTGTGATATATATCATGAATGAACGTATTTATAAACATAGGCGAGTAATCTAATGACTTTTATTGCCCACCAAAAATGTATATATGAACAGAGGCAAGATATCGGAGGATTTTGTTTTTGTATAGGTCCATTTTAAAGTCTGGAAATTGTACTTGGTATTGGACATGTATGGTATGTATTGGACTCGCACCTATACAAATGCATACTAGCCGTTGACGTTTATTGACCAACCAAAATAATAAAAGAGATGAGAATACTGGCTCCGCTTTTACCGAATTATAGAGGGATAATGCGTAACAAATTGGCCCATAATGCTTAATGAGGTGAAAGAGTTTCAGGGATGAATAATTTTGTTCATGAATATCTTTACCAGAAATAGAATATGGCTTTTTAAAAAAAGGATTACTACAAACTAGATTAATATCCCTTGATAAGATTCATCTGATTGTGTAATAGGTAGTTCTAAAAATGTACGTAAAATGAAAACATTTTCACAGATATCTTTTACAGCAATAAAGTATGATTATTATTTACTTTTAACTAAAGTAAAGAACACTAGCAATACACTAGCAATGATATTTAAGAGTATTAGATTGTAAGTAAATTCTACTAAGTACTACATTTTTATACACATTTTTATGTAAGATTTAGCTTACATTTAATTCATTCAGTGAACAATTTACAAATCAGATATTCAGATAATATGGTTTATTGCATGTAATTGTATGTTGCTAAGTTGTTGTTGGAAATTAAGGGTATATTAACCTATTTACTACTACATTGAACAATTCCCATGGAGTTAATACAGGGCCCACCAGGTTCCTGTAGGCAATGGGTTAACCTGTTCCCTACTAGATGTTGCAACCCCCATGGAGTTAATACAGGGCCCACCAGGTTCCTGTAGGCAATGGGTTAACCGGTTCCCTACTAGATTTTGCAATTCACATACAGGACCCACCAGGTTCCTGTAGGCAATATAGGGTAATTCCTTCACATATAAATCTGATATTCAGTGTATGGACGATTGCACCTCATTGTCAAGTTGCGTACATGTTGGCAGAAACCACAACAATTACAATCTGTTGATGTTTATACAAAACATTGAAACCATCATCCATATCCCAATCAGTTATGCTCAACTTATCACTTTCAATCGCCCGACAACACTTTTAAGTTCAAGTTGGAATCAAATCCATAGTTTCGTCTCTCACGCTTCATAGATGGCTTAACATAGTCGAAAATCTGAATTCAGTGAATACAGCAGATTCTAAAGATAGTTGTTATTTTGCGGTTTCAAATCGATTTGTTCCACTTTTTAGACTCCATTAATTTATACCTCGCAGTTCGATATTGTTTGATATAATCCAGATATCAAAAACAGATAATCCGCCGATTTCCTGACATGTTGTATTCCGTTCAACCCATTGTTACTCACAAATTGCCATCTCTTCTTCGTTTAATTGATATTAAATCCATTTTCAATAGATTTAATCTCACCTCCAAAATTATAAATGGGTGAGGTTTTATGCACTTTTGGGTTTGGACAAGTTAGATGCACTTTTATGTGCATTCAACTTGGGGCTCTTTTGTGTTTAGAAGTATATATCCTTGGGAAAGCTAGATTCTCTTAATTTCTTCTTTTTCTTTTCTTTTGTCTGTCTCTTCTTTTATTTTATTTTATTTTTGTCCTTTGTCTTCTCTTTTCTGCTTTTCTTTTGTTTTCTTTTATTTCCTTTTCTATTCTCTTATTTCCCTTTTCCTTTTTTATGCCTCTCTTCTCTTCTCTTCTCTTCTCTTCTCTTCTCTTCTCTTCTCTTCTCTTCTCTTCTCTTCTCTTCTCTTCTCTTCTCTTTTCTTCTCTTCTCTTCTCTTCTCTTCTCTTCTCTTCTCTTCTCTTCTCTTCTCTTCTCTTCTCTTCTCTTCTCTTCTCTTCTCTTCTCTTCTCTTCTATCTTCAGGCTAAATTCTTCCTTTTATTTATTTATGACACCAAGACATTTGAATCAGTTTTTTAATCTTTCACCTTGCCTTTGGCTTTGTCTGCATTACCTTTTACAAACCAGCTTTTATTTGAACTATTTTGGGGCCTAGCACATGGATTTGTATCAAGTTCCAATTACTAATACTAAACATTTTCCGCAGAGAGTGAAATAATGGCATAAACCGATAAACTTAGTACCGAAAAATGTGACCAGAAATAAATAAGGGGATAAACCTCTAGCCTTAATCTCGACCCCAAGGTGGGCTCAGCGATACCCCTGAGTTTCTAGTTAATCCCAATATTTTCAAGAATTCACTTTCATTTGGTTTATTTCCACAATCTCTGCTTGTAATCCATTTATGTGATTTAGCTTATTAGCAACTACAAATTTAGTATCAATATCGCCCCTTCTATTAAAGTAGAATAAAAAGTGTAATAATTTTACATGTGTATATTATGTATCCGGTTGTCCAATTTGCTTTGTGCTAATAACCTTCTCAGGAAAGATTACAAATTTGTATGATTTGGGGGTTATTCTTTTATACAAATAAATATGAGTCCATTTTGACCCTTATATAGAATGCACTTTAAAAGTGCATTGTAAGATTAACCCATGAGATATTTCTCTAGGCCCGATTGTATAAGATGTGAATTACAATACACACAAATGCCATAGAGCATTAAAATCCCTGGACTCAAGAGGTTTTTATTTTCTTTGTGAATAAACCTCGGTCTATTTTTTAAAAGCCATTTCCAAAATATGTAAACATAAATTTTGATTTCAGAGTTCCTTGCAAGGATGGCAATAGGTTTAAATGTGAAGGGTGTTGAAATTAAATTGATACTTGCATCTTTTTTGACATGTATAGACCCTTTTCATTATGTCATATCCATTTTATCTTCCTTATTACAAACCAATATCCTATTTTAAATCTCTATTGAGTCTAAAGAAATATAGGGTATGGTGCTATTAGCTCGGGTAGGGTGCTTGACAAATATTCCATATTTGATAATCTCTCTCAAAAAAATGATGAATCCTATTTTATCCAGGAGATTGGTTTTATCCACTTCGTATCGTATCGGAAACACACTCATAAACTGGAGCAGAAGTATGGTGGTATTAAAAATGATACAAATAGGAAAGAAAACAATCGAAATAGGAGAGGAAAACACAACATTTTTAGAAGTGAAACATAAAAAGGAATAGAGAAACAGAAAACCAGCACATGATTCGGTGGCAACCGTGTAATCCGTATTGGCCTGATTCCGGGCTCTGACATTCGTCAACCCAGCGGCGATTTAGCGCCGAACAAATCCCCAAGAAATCTTTTTGGGATGGTATAGGTAGTTCAACCCTCCTGGCTATTTAGCACCAAATACAGCCACAACAAAAAAATCAGTTGGGATTGGCAGAAAATAGAGAGTGCATATTGGGCCTAAGCTTTTGGATCTCGATCGTGACAGAATGTTCGTCGTCGGGACGGACGGACGATTGTGGATAGGCGGACCTGGGGGCGATTTCGCACGAAAGAAAGAAACCCCCGCAAAAAAATCTTAAGGGATTGTCGCCGGGCGGTTTTGTCCTAGGGCTATTTTGCCGCGGAGCAAATCTACAAAAACGCTTTTGAAATCTAGGTTAAGGTAGATTTCTTATTGTTGTTTGTGATTTTTCTATTGGCCGTGTCCCAGTTTTAATGTCTCCCTAATCCTGGGGCTGCCGATAAAAATGAAAAGAAATGATTTTGAGAGCGGTAGGATTGCGTATTTGAGGGTTTTATTTTTAGGGGAGCATTGTATTCATCGGGTGTTATTGTTCCTTTTCCAAGCATTGCATTTGTAGGAATTTATTTCAAGTTAGCATTGACCTTTGAAGATTTCATTTGATTCAGCTCTATGTCCAATAGGACGTGTCCTGGGAAGTTTTTGGTGGATGTCTTTGAATTTGAGGATTTTAGCTTTATCCGTTTTCGGTATATCTTTGATATTTTCAATTTGAGAATAGTATTCCTTTAAAGGTATGTCCCTGAACATACAATGTACTCTGGGTCTGTTTGTGCCTGTGTGCTTTTGTATGTATGTATGTGTGTGTGTCTGTGTGGGTGGTTGTATGTGTGTTTGTGACTGTGTGCGTGTTTGAGTCTGTTAACCCTTGTTAGGGTGTATCTAGGTATACATTGTGAAAAACAAGAAATAATAAGAAAAACAAGAAATAATAAGAAAAAGGAGGAAATAATTGAAAACAAATCTGCGTGTGTGTTCCTCTTCAACAAAATCGCAAATAATGTGGAGGATGTGGTGTCGAGGTGCCAAATTTGTAATTAAACATTAATTTCCCGATGACAGCACGACTTATTTGAAGTCTAAACACAAAGAGATCAACCACGTCTATGAGTGATTGATGGGTGAAGGAGGCATTATGACGATTGCCACTCAAAAGTTTTGTGAGATTAGGACTCATTTTGGGTTCACACTAAACCTGAGTTTCGTATGAATCCTCTCATTCCTCTTAAAATTCTATAACATGTTCCCTTCGAGATTCTGAAACTCCAATTGACTTTATTTGTAGCCCACCAGGTTCCCCGTATGCAAGGGGTTACAAGAAAATCTGATATATCATTGCACATTTAAACTGATATGCTGTGTGGACTGAAGGTGCAGGTCGTAAAGTTTTGATGATGGTGATACTAATGATGATAATAATAATATTAATGATTAAGGCATGTTCCATCTCTTGGCACATGCCTCACATCATTATTATCAGTGCACATTTTATCAGAGACTTACAGATTTTACTGTACTGTGTGGATAGCTGCTGCATTGAACATTATTTCTTCTTATCATTTTATTAGTGCCTTGATAACCGGAAAAGAATCTCCTTCTCACTGATGTTTGTATTCAACCAGACATGCACAATGGCAGGGCTAATATTTGATATTATTTCCATAAAGACATGATAATTTCATTATAATGGACCTTTTTATCACCAATGACTCGGTGACCGTAAGATCAACTGCATTTTTCATTATATTTGTATTCTTTCTGTCATGTACAAATCCAGAGCAAATATTTGAACTCATTATTTTCTATAAAACATACAATTTCATCTTGATAATCCAAATCGATTCCCTTTTTCATGACTCTGACATATTATTTCTCGCGTGAATAGGTGCAATACTAAATATTTGATTTAATTTCAATAAAACATGATTTTCTCTCCTTTTTTTCAACTCTTGCTACTTGATGATAATCCAAAGATCAAACCATTTTTTTTGAGAAAAATTGTATTGTCTCGGACATGCAGAAGTGCATTGCTAATATTTGGTGTAATTTCCATAAAATGTTTGCCTCTACGTCGTCGTCGTCGCAAAAGTGTTGAAATTTGAAGAAGAAAAAAAGCATCAAATGATGTCAGGGAAGTGACTTTAAGATCTTCAACAAATATGCAGATGGAATGGAATACAAAAAAAAGTATGGGGAAATGCAGAACTATTTGCTCAAAGGAAAAATTGACAGATCTCATTTTGTATTCATTAACATCTATTATTCATATAAGAGGGATAAATAGAAAAATTGCTGAAGTGAATGACAGGTTTGATTAGGTATTCATTGGCAAGGTTTGGCATGTACTAGTCGAGTTATTATTTGATTTATCTTGAAATGTGAGAAAAGAATGATATATATATATTTTTTTTTTTACTTAAAATTTTCTTTTACTGTGGTTATTTTTATGAAATTTGAATATTTATATTTTTATTTCAATCTATGAAACTACCATGCCTGCTGTTAATAATGACTTCCACATGTTACGTAGTTGATTGTACATGACAGTCCTATATAAAATGCATCAACCCCCCACTGAACGCTTCCACATAATTACTATGGCATTGTTGGATAATCATTGCTTAATTACTGCATTTTATTTAACGTACAAACGAACGAACGTTAGTGTTATAGAGTATGCGTATTTAGGCAATGGTTTCGCGAGGGAGGGAAAATGATTTGAACTTGGGCTGCGTTAAAGATAATATGGAGCAGTTACTCTATAATTGAGTGCATACCCCGTGATTAGCACCGCATTGTCTGATAATTATTGCAGAATAAAAGCATTTGCATGTATACAAATGCCGATATATGTCTATTAGTTGGTGGTGGGATGGATAAAGTCACATGAATATTAATCGATGTATTACCGAAGATAATATGGAACAGTTACCCCCAAATTGAGTGCGAACCTCATGATTAGTATGGCATTGTTCAACAATTATTGCAAAATTATGAATATATTATGATAGTAACTTTCAGCTAGGGAGGAATAAATAATAAAACTTTATAATTGATTGTAAAATTAGAAGTCCATGTAATGTATGTACAAAGAATGTCGTATACAAATGGATGTCTGTATCCAAACGAATGTCTGTATACATGTACATCTGTATGTGTCATGAATATATACGTAGATGGTTTCGGGAGTAGAAAAGAATATTTGAACTTGAATAACGTCTGCGTATATAATACAAACAAGTTTACATACATAGCTACTACATATGTCTCATTTCGAAGTCTACTCACATAATCTCTCACATTAAAACGGGCAAATTGTGGTTACCGTGGCAACGATCATGGCTTAATACGCGGATCCTTTGTGAGTTTACTCCGACTTTGCGCAAATGCGACAGATCATCAGGAGCTTATTTATGTACGAGCGGGAGAGACAAAAGAATGGAAACGATTCGAAATCAACAAAATCAATGTTTGATTGGTATGATTTTGGGGTCCATGAAAATTTGATTGCGCTTGATGGTTTGGGGTTTCGAAATCGGCGGAAATTGGGCCTCATTATGGCTAATTTGTGAGGCATAGTCCTATTATAGTGTATGTAGAGGTTGTGTCCTTTTAGTGTGGTGGGATTATTATGCCATTTTGATGGAGATGGGATTTGTTTTTGAGAAGTTTGAACAAAAGTCCAATTATTGACATCATTAGATTTGCCAAGGTGTTATCAAATCTGTTCAGATTTCAACATGATTGATTATAATTATGTTAAAACTGTTTGATACACCACATATCTTGGATTTTGTGTATTGTTGAAGTTAGATTTAGTATGAGAGATGACAAAAAATGGGAATTATCGATATCATTAAATTTGGAAAGGGTGTAGAATCACTTTCAATTTGAACTTGATAATAACATTTGTCCATTTTTGTATAGCTCTTTATCACCCAAGTCTCAAAGCGCTCAGAGCATTATTACCTTGTCTCAAGCTGAACATGATTGATAATGTTACTTTGTGACATACACAAACATGTATGTATCACATGTGTTTTATGTTGTCTACTGTTAAAAGGTGGATTCACTTTGAGGAGTGTAAAACAAAAGTCCAAATATTGACATCATTAAATTTGCAAAGATTTGTTTTAAAAATCAGTTTCAATTTTAACATTCATGAGTGATTATATTATGATAATTTGAGACTATGTGCATCTCATGTGTTCTATTTTGTGTACTGATAAAAGATGGATGTATTTTTGGGGTGAAACAAAGCTCCAATAATTGACATCATTAAGATTTGCTGACATTATCAACCGTTCAGAATCTATTTCAAGGGGTGCTAATAAAAGGCAAATTGTTACTGTCATTAAATTTGCCTAGGTGAAAAGATCACTCTTAATTTGCACATAATCACATCAAACTGAATGTCATTGCCAATTATAATGTGCAGTTGAATACTGATTGATATAATATTACAGGCAAACCTGCTATATTGGCAACCTGCACATAAAGACCAATTATTACTGTCATTAGATTTGCCTAGGTGAAAGATCACTCTTAATTTGCACATGATCACATCAAACTGACTGTCACAGCCAATCACAATGTGTAGTTGAATGCTGGTTGATGAATAATTCAGTCTAACCTGTTTTAGTGACCACCTGTCTATAGAGACCACCTCTTCTGTCTTTATGTATTGGAAGGTTTTGTCTGTTGTGATTATTCAATGATACATGAACATTAAGTGATGTGATGTGTGTGCATAGTAATGCAAATATGTTTGTATGTGCATGTCTGATGATGAATGCATGGAGCCAATAGTCTTTCAAATTACTTCTGCTATCGCCGTCGCAAGGTCATAGCGCGTACATAATATAATATTTCTTCACATTATTCGGTCCATGAGCATATCAGTGCATTAAATCTCGTACCAGCGTATAACATTTGTATACCAGCGCAAGCAGACCACTCGGCCGCTATATCATGAAGTAAGGTGCATTTAATTTCTCGCAGATTTATGAATTGTCATATTGCGTTCAATCAACGCGCGCTGCCATGCCTGAAAAGGAACCCATTTCTATATACGCTTCTCCGCACGTTAAGCAAACTGTTCCTCGCATTTATTTTTATCGCCGACCAAGGTTGAATTCCCCCGCCTACTTTGCGTTAGAGCACTTGGCGAGTCCGCGAACGAGCCACGCGGAAATAATCGCTCATTCAACGGCGAGCTTCATCACATCACCGTGCTGAACTAATTTTCTCTCTGCCTTTTCCTCTTTATTCTTCTATCTCTCTTTCTCTCTCATTCATTCTCAATATTTTGTTTTGTCTTGTACATTATTACCATTTCTCCTTTATGCCTCTTATACCCCCTCTTTATTATATTTTCCCTCCTCTTCCCCTCTCTTTCTATCTTTCTCCTATACCCCTATCTCCCCCTCTCTCTTACTTATTCTATATTTTATTGTCTCTGACATTATCTGTTTTCTCACTCTTAAATTTTTCTATATTCCCTTTCATCTCTTTCCATATCTCTCACTTTTTCTCTTTCATTCTTTGAATATATCTACAGCTTTCTAACATACCTCTGTCGTCCTTTTCCTCCCTCTTTCTCTCTTCCCCTTCAGTTTGCTCTTTCTTTATTTTGTATCTTTCTATCTTTCCTTCTCATTGCTTTATCTTTCTCTATATTTTTCAAGATCTATCACGTTTTTATCTATGGAGTATTACATTTTGAAATGACATTTCATTACAAATTGCGGTTTGTGTTTAACTTAGTATTTCTCTTTCTTTTACTAATGGTCTATCTCTACTTCTCTCCTTCTCTTTCTCTTCAAAATCTATTTTCTTAACCTTCATTACACATCTACCTATAACCTTTTTGTCCGACAGAAGAAAAACACAATTTATTCCGCCAATGTGAGCAATTTATTTCTTATCTGATTGGCATGAAAAAAATGACACAAAAGCGGTGTAAATATCTCCCATTTTGCCAATAAATTGTGAAGAACGTCAATTGCCACGCGTTATTTAAACTCGTGAAACGACTGCCCTTTTTTAATAATGTTGGCGAGTGCCCTATTTACTGCACGTACGTTTGAGCATAGACATGACTTGTGATCAAGTTAGGTACTACATGTAGCTTAATAATGTGTGGGGATCAAATGTTATTGTAGTTGTTCATGTTATTTTCGAAGTCAGTTGTTGCAAATAAAGTGTACTTAAATAACGACAACATTTGTCAATAGTACTAAATATACAAATATGATACCAAAACACATGTATACAATATTTATAAATCTTGCATTACATTTTAACTGAACAGTATATACATTGATGATAAATATACATTGCTTGAGTATGGTTCTATTTTAAAGCAAATTGAATGTTGTGCCATGTTTTTGTATTCATTGATTTTGCCTCAATTTTCTATTTCTTTGGAAAGAAAATAATGTAACAACAATGTCAAATGCCATATTTACATTGTACAAAAAATGCAGTAGGTATACTTGCACACTCATTTCATAACATGTACTATCTTACATCATAAACACTGTATGCTGTACCACTTACATATAATATGAAATATGTGATTTGAATGTAGTTCAAGTTTATATAAGCCGCTGGAGTATTTTATTGATTGTGTTCCAGTGTTTTCTTTGAGGGGGCATCTAGTCACAGACCGTATCTCATTAATGGTATTGCGCCTTGATCATGGCTAAATGTTATGATTGCACAATGGATGAGAGGCGTGAAATATGTCTGAAATTGTCACTTCGCTTTTATATCAACATTCATCTTTATATAATAATGAAAACTTTATACGGGTCATTACATTAACTTTGATCGATGTATTTTCTGAATTGTGTAAGGTGTTTTCTTGGCATTGACTTTTGTATAAAGCTATTAGTATTAGTTAGCGTCAGTTTAGATAACATTTATTATTTGTACAGACTTTTGTATCAAAATGTTTTTAATTGTAATGATTTTATAACATGTTTTCATTTAATTGACTTTTTGAAAGGCATTTATCACAGTCATTTTTAATTGTTATGATATATCATGTTTTCATTGTATTGTGTTTGATCTCATAATTTGAAGTTGTATGGCTATAGCTTAGGAATTTATCAAATTAAACAATTATAATTTTTATCTAACAATTCCTTTTTTTTTGGTCTCTCTTTTTTCTTCCATGTTTGGTTCATCTTCTCATCAAATTACTTCTTCAATAACAACAGGTAAGCATATTTCTTCTTTACATATTCCAGCGTATTTAATAAAACAAAAATGACAAAATGGAACAAAGTATGTAATATGATTGGAAACACTCAAATTGTTCTTGTTTTTTTATTGATAATACACTATTTGATGTTTGATTTTCTGCATTTTGTATTATAGGTGTATATAACTATCATCGTAATGATATTTTTGGAGAACAGTGTATGTATCACAACATACATTGCGTATGTATGTGTGGTGTATATGTAAGTGTGTTTTGAGGATACGTGTAGTTTGTCTGTACATATGTATGTGAGTGACTTGCACATATGATATTAACATTATGTCTCGTGGGTTGAAACATACCAACATGCATACAGCATCTTAACATGTAGCCATAAAGCAATTAACAGCTATATATTAACCATTACAATACTGTGAGATAAAAATTCCATTTAGTTTGAACACGCACCATAGTGCTAACGATAACGAAAGGGGTTAGCGCAGAATTAAAATACAATAGCCTAATAACACCCCGCTGATATCGAATGACACGCCAATTCCAAAACGCTCAGTCATTATTGATTTCCAAAACA
The DNA here is from genome assembly GCA_037951105.1 of Echinarachnius parma. Classification (NCBI taxonomy): domain Eukaryota; kingdom Metazoa; phylum Echinodermata; class Echinoidea; order Clypeasteroida; family Echinarachniidae; genus Echinarachnius; species Echinarachnius parma. Next base: position 179,050 of record JBAMJV010006269.1, on the reverse strand, counting down.
CATGTCATCATTTTCTAACCCCATTAATTCATAAATATTTTAATAGTAATATAATTGTATTGTAATATTAATATCAATCTAAAACATACTGTACACCAGGGACCCATATTAATAAAACCCTGCTAGCTTTATAGTTCCATACTAAGTCTATTTTAGATGATAGGGGTTAAAGTATGCAACAATATATTTTGTTAGTCACCAACTAGGGATAATACATAGGAGGTTATAAATGCTTCCCTGCCTTTTAGTTGCTTACTAATACATGATGATAGGGTAAATAACTAAATATGCAACAAGAGATCATTTTACTTGCTAACTAGGGTTAATTTATAATAGTAGATAATAAATGCTAACCCAAATAGTCATAGTTAGTAACTACAAATATGTGTTGCTATTCACTTTGATATCCCTATCATTCAAAATAAACTTGGGATAGAACTAGTGTCGTTTTTATGAATACAGGCCCAAGTTCCTGTAGGCGACGTGTTTATAACACATTTGGGACCCCTCCAGGGCCCCGTTGCGGAAAGAGATACAATTGATTGTAAGTCAGAAACTTTGCAGTTTCAACCAATCAGATTTTTGCATTTAGTCACATGATCTGACTTTACAACTTTACAACTTTACAATTGATTGAAACTCTTTCCGCAACGGGGCCCAGGACTGGTCCCAAAGCTACTCAGCCTTGGGTCTAGATGGAGAATGCATGTTAGACCAAAATCAAATCGTTTTTAATGGGTTTATAGAGTCGTATTGCACGTGTGAACTTTAATCGGAGCTGGCATTATGATGTATAGAGCTGTGATTTAATCGGTGTTAATTCATCATGCCTATTGGTAATATATTGTATTCTAATTTGCTTGTAGTTGTGAATATATTATAGAATTAAAAACTGATTATAGTGTGATTTGCGATAACTGTATGATATAATAATTATTGAACTTTTCAACTTTGCAAAATGGCATTATGATGTGTTGGGTAATGTTATAATAAGTGTTCATTTATCATGATAGCGTGTATAGGTTAGTGAGTATTGAATTCATCCCAGAATTAAAGCACTTAATGGAAAGATGATTTGATTATAAACATTGATTTCATATTTCATACATTTCCTGACAATTACAATTTGAAATCGTCCAAAAAGATTGTGAATGAAGTTTCATAATTCAATATTTTTGTATGCTGATTTTGTTTTCACTTGAAAGATTAGCTATTAGCAAAAGGGTGTGTTATCTTAATGTAGACATTATAATTATTGCTGTGATTTGCAAGAACCTAAGTGTGCCTTTAGCATATTTCATGTGTGGTATCAGGCTAAGGTTAAACTTGAAATGAAATGCTTCCCTCGTAATTGACATCAATTAATCAGTTTCTATAGGTCAGGGCTAATGGACAAACCTAGAACGATCTTTAACATGTCGGCCATGATTTGACTTTTGCCTCGAAGTCATCTTGGCGCGGTCTTCTTTCTTGCGTTGAACCTGTGTGGTCTTTAATATGAAAGGTTGAAATAGTAGAACGCTCCCATAGAACATAGGTTTAAGATGAGATAAACAATAGCCGATGTATAATGTTAATGGTTGTAATTGAAATAAAACACGCCCATGGTATCCAGGGTTAACCTATGATATAAACTTTATCGTAAACAATAGTTGGTGCATAATCCAATGTTGGAATGTATAAGGTTGAAATAAAAAGTCTTCTATTGTAACAATATTCAATACAATACATAAGCCAATGATTTACACTGTGTAATTAAATGGGTTAATTGATTACTGTAGTTTATCTAAGTAATAGTGATATTTTTGCATATTTAGGGTGCTTGTAGTGTTTCAAGTTTGGAATGCCAGTTGATTGTAAACAATGTTGAAATCAACAACTAAAGAATGCTAATTAACCTCCTCATGAAAGGAAGCGATGAAATTTACACAGGGTTGTTGCATTCCATTATGTTGTACATTGTTCATGACCTAGATAGCTCCATGTTAAAATGTGTCAACAATTTTGGAAAACAATTATAAATACTGTATCTTAAACATTTATTTACAAATACAACTTGTTAGAGGGAGAGAGATAGAGAGAGGGGGGGGGGGGGGGGGGGGTGTTACGGTAGTGAAGTGAAATAAACTGTTGTTGGCTTGTTGCGCAGTACATACACATCTATAGGCATGCACATGTAATAATCAAAATGTGAAACAAGATTGCATGTCAGATAATCCATCATAATTGTTTTGTGGGAAGACTTTATTGATTAAATTAATCTGCCAATTTCGGTCTCATCTGCCTTCTAACATATGAAGAGTTCATGACCTTATAGTATTGGTGAATAAAATATAGGAAATATTTTTCTCCTCCCTTTTCCAATTTTTGAAATCATTTTTCATTGTCAGTTTCATCAAAATAGCATGTATGAATATGATTGTGAAACATGTTCGGCTTAGTATTGAACATATTTTGTATTCATAATTGTCGTACGTGATGAAATATGTTTTACAAGAAAGATTGGACAAAAGTAATGATGTGATGGTGAACATGATATAATAAATGGCTCAACTATAATCATGAATAAACAGAGTATCCAATGATATAATATTTCCCAATTGAAAAAAGTTGAAAACATGTGAATTGATAGTAAGATGGGACAAAAAAAAGACACAATGCCATTGCTGTTAAAATGATTGAAGACTTCACACCCATTGCAAGTTATAGGGGCAAAAATATGAATTTCAATGCACACAAAAAGTACAATAGGCTGCGGGCTGAAAACCAAATTGGAACAAGCGCCCTTTCGGTTGAAGCGTTTGAACCTCAATTCTTAAACAGAAACGAACAAAAGGAAGGGGGTTGAAAGTCACATAATACGTATCTTGTTTCCTTTATTAGCTACACGATCTTCGTTCTTTACTTGTAATCTTCTTGCTATTGTTAAAACGTCAGCGCCGCAAGTCTTTCGTTGATTGATTGACCGGCAAATTGTGTGCTCCTTTTTTTTTTTTTCACGGGGAGTACAAAAAGTAGAAATAGTGTATTGATGAAAGTTCAAGTGTAGTTCGGAATAAAGTATTATGAATGATGCTGTCATCTCATTGCGTTGGTGAGAAAGGTTGCAAAAAGTGTTGTAATTCATTGTCAACGAACAAAACCAGCAAGTTGGTTGTGGGATCGTCCGTGGTAAATGATAAAAGAAAGTTAGGTTAATTGATGACTGACCGTTTTGTGACAGGTAATACTATCTGGGCCTGTATTCATAAAACCCCGCTAGCTTAGTTTCATGCTAAATGCATTTCAAATGGTACAGTTTAGTGTGCTACAAATGTTTTTTCCTAGTACCCAACTACTAGGTTGAGCTGGTTTGGCCTTCGGTACTAAGTTAACCCTGCTGAATGCTTTGTTCAACAGAAGAACCCTAGGAATATCATAAATTTGTAAATTTGATTTGTGAAGTAAAATTTGTCAAAGCCCAAAAGAAAATGTATGTTTATTGGCAGTATGAGGTATATGAATGAAAGGGGCTAAATGAATTTCAAACGTACTCACCATACCCTAATTCAAAGTGATTAAACTGTATTTATTGTATTGCCAATGTTGAATGTACGGCGCCACAAATACTCGCTGCTGTATTCAAAAGGTCGCTTAGCTAAGTAAGGAATAACATTTCTTATCATGAAGAACTATTTGATATTTGTGCAAGCAATTAGCTGGTTTTCCGGTCTCATACACGAATCGTGCGATTCTATGATTGTGTGACTTTCAAACGTGTCCATTAATTTTCTTGAACAAATTAATTAACTACATTTACAACTGCCTTAATTGACAGACTATACCAACTCCTCACAATTTGTAATGAAATAATCATTTATTGTGTAATTATCGGTTTCCTTGTTTGAATAGTTCTATTTTGGAGGTATCATTATATTTATTGATAAGATAAATAGAATGTGTTATTACAATTTTTTGAAAAGGTATATATTTATAACCATCCATCAGTATATTATAAACAGGAAATTATGAAATTACATTTGGAAATATGAATTTAATAATTTCCCCTCTCCCATTTATAAATATCTTTCTAAATTTCTAGTCTCCAATTTGTTTATATTTTTTAAAACCATAATAGCAGATGAAATAATGTATGTATGAAAATGTACCTACATTTTTTAAAAATTCCAACATTGCAAAAAGAAATGTTTATAATTACAAAAAATATATATTGCAATTAATCCTTCACATTGAATATATATATGGAGGGATATCAAGAAAAGAAGCGAAAAATAGCACAATTTATTCCAACAATACAGTCGAATGCGCAGCAACTTACGATCATTATGCTATAGTGTTGCGTGATCAATTTCTTACATTGATTAATCCCCCGGTTATCCAATATGACATTTTGTGGAATTAGGGCACCGGCAAATTGAAATACTTATTCCGGGTCAGTTTGGCGAAACAACTAGTTCATATATATGCAATGATCCAGTATTTTCAATCAATTTCATACGTGGGATCTTGTATAATATAGTATTTGGATATTGTTTATTTCTTCAAATGTACTGTATATTGGAATACGGGAACTATTCTGTAAAATACCAGAACACGTATTGCTTCATAAGAGCATATCAATTCGAAACATGAGGTCTTGTATATATTTGAATATTGTTTATTACTTCAAATGCATATATATTGGAAAAACATTTACTATTCTACGATGTACCAGAACACACTTTGCTTCATATCAAAATAAACACAAACTATTTGAGGAAATATGAAAAGAATAATTAACTCAGTATCAATATGGACCTTCTAGTTCATTTATGTCCATGTTTCAATAATCAGAATCATATAGGGTCTGGTATATTTGTTATGCACTCCTTTGAACTTTAAAATGGGTATACTAGTCTAGAATAGATACTTTGAGTGCTGCCCCCTAATTTTAAATGAAAGGTTATGCATCATACAAAAACACAAATATGTATTCACACAAATAAATGCACAAAAAGTCCAATTCATGCACATAGCTACACCTTTACTGACATAAATGCACACACTCACAAACACACATACAAACCAAATCACACACCCACACACCTATACAAACCTAATCACAAACACGCACACACACACATACATACCAATAAATATGCACATACAAACACATACACAGAGATACAAAAACATGCAAACAAACCAAATAACACACACACACGCAAGCTCACACATTCATAAAGGGCCACATACATGTATTACAAACCAATGCTCATACTGGTACATACACATACGCGAACCACAAAAGTTCTCTAATCAGCAAATCTGGGCCACAGACTTGATTTTATTATGCGTGCCGCATATTGCGGATGATTAATGTGGAGCGACACAGATTATTACGACGTGTATACTGTCTATGGTTGCTCTGTATTCGGCTCGAGGGGGCCCCCCGGATTTGATGGGGGTTCGTGAGGGGGGGACGCGAAATGATTTGCCATTTTTTTTTGCATTTAAGATATTACTGGATTTAGAAAACAAGGCTTATTTTTATTTGTTTATTGGTAAGAGGAATACTTCATTGGTTTGAGAAACAAGAATTATTTCTCTATTTTCATTTTGTTCTTTTTGGGCTGTAAAGTGGGAATGATTTTCATTCACTTCAAGCAGGTTAATATACCACCACAATGTTTTCAATGTAATTGGCAACTGGAATAAATATGTGTGCATTCTTTATGAGGACAGTATCGCTTCGCAGTAAAAATTAATCAGATGACAATTTGCGCCTCCAACAATCGTGTCATCTTATCTCGTTTATCAGTCGGGCTGCCAGCAGTGGGAATAAAATTGGGATGACGATCGGCAAAAATTGTATCTAAAAAGGTCAGGCTATATTATGCTATAGTCGCAAAAATCAGGTTTGATACATACACGCATTGTGTGTTTTTTTATTGATCTGTAATTAATTCAATCTTATCTAGACCATTTTTTTCTACAATTGTTGGAAAGTTGAATGACCAACGAGTCGGGATGAGTTTTTCATTTGCATTTTTACCCATTGTCTGCGAGAAAACCGGATGGATCCTGCATTAATTCTATGGGGGATTGCGAAATCTATTAGCTTTACTGGTGAATTGGTTAACCCATTGCGTATGGGAGCTTGATGGGCTTTGTACAAGGTCTATGGGGATTGCAATACCTAGTAGGGAATAGGTTAACCCATTGCCTATGGGAACATGGTGGGCCCTGTATTAACTCTATGGGGGTTACAAAATCTAGTAGGGAACAGGTTAACCCATTGCCTATGGGAACCTGGTGGGTCCTGTATCAACTCTATGGGGATTTCAGAATCTCTCTATTAAATGTTGAATATGACCAGAGTGGTGTAATGTTTTGACATCTCAGGGAGATTTAAAATCATTACAATGCATTGTGCATTAATTTTATTATTTTTTTAATGTGGACCTAATTTTTAAATCCATTCAAGACTTGACTGACTTTGCTATAACATGCATTGTCCGTAGACCAATGCCCAAGTATTTTCAAGACCAGTCCAGGCTGGGTTTATAAAATCCTTTCCATACAGGAACCCGTTGGGTCCTGTAAAAGCTATACATGTATATGGGGATCACAAAATCTAATAGGTAACAGGCTAATAGTTGTAGAGGTATTTTACTCAGGTGAAAATAGTAATAGTAATATAGTCGGTTTACGGTCGCACCATGTAAGAAATAAAATGGTAACTTTTATTTGTATTTTGCTGGTTCCCTTTAAAAGACATCACCCCATTCCTGCTCACTGGTTACAGACATAGCTCCGTGCTCAGCGCACCAGTGAGCGTAATGTAACCTGACAATGTTGCGCTTAGACAATCCGCGGGGATTCCAATGTTTCCACGCCAAGGGCCGATTAAGGACTCCTCAAATGTTTGCATCCTCATGCCCCCCCCCCCCCCCCTTTCTCCCATCCACTCTTTTCCCCGCATCACATTTCCCATTTTATTCATCTTTGAACCTTCTTTGTTTAATTCCTTTCTCCATTCATAAACTTATATCATATGTATACAGTGTTAAAAACCTTTTCCTTTTGAAAATTGTGTAACAAAGACTCCTGTGGTGTTGTCAAAGTATGTATTAAGATGTTTTGTTAAGACAAATCAATGCTTTATTATTTGATAATCTACCCAAGATATTAACACATTCTGCTCACAAGCTTGCAATATCTTGCCATTCATTTGCAGTACTCAAATGGCAAAGAGGTAACACTGACACGCTTTGCCTAAAAATGTCCCCATAAATGGTACTTCTCCCAGACTTTGGGGTTGGTTAACATTGAGCAGAGGAGAACAAAGGGGTGCAGATGCATGGAGGAGAGTGTGGTAACCGGTAGATGGATCAAGATGTGCATCTATAATAGAAAGAGACACGGCAGGTGATGTGATGATAGACGAGATGGGATGGGTAAATTGGGATGGGGGTAAGGAGAGGGTGGGAGGATGGGCAAGAGGATAATCAAGCCTCAGGCCAAATTAATATATTTTTGCCACTTAATAGTTTATAACTGAAACGGAAGGTGAGACTGAACAAAGGTAGAACCATGGAATGTCTTTTAATAGGGGAGATAGTAGCCAATCCATGGAAGAATCGAGAAGTCAAAGGAGAGATGATCATGTGAGGTAAAAGGAGGAGGAGGAGGAGGGGGAGGGGGGTAAGAAAAGAATGGATTGGGGTAAGAAGGAGTATGTGGAATGCGGCATTTATCGATCACCATTCTTCAAAATGGTGAAGAGTCTGCACCATGTAACCAGGGATATCCCATATCCCTGATGTAACCCTGAAAGCATGGATATGGGAGGTATATACTCTAAGCAAAACGGATGAAGATGTGTCGGATAACCAAGATGGACAAGACGAGACAGGTGACGCAGGTATTAATAGTTTGGAGGAGGAGGAGGAGGAGGAGGGGGTGAAATGAGAGAGGGGCAGGGAAATCCCAGAACAGAAAACCTCTGCCTAGTCGCCCACTCTGTGTCTTTAGTGAGGGAGGTAGAACTTCATCAATACCAAGGCCAAGATTTTGGGTAGTCGACACCCTGTATCTTTAGTAAGGGAGGAGAGTGATTTGGGGGGGGGGGGGTGAATTTGGAAGGGAGCAAGGGGTTAATCGAATCCCAGACCAGAACCTTGGCCCAGTCGGCACCCCTGTGTCTGTCGCTCGTGACAACTGCTCGACACGATTTGGCGATATTAGTTGCGCCACGCGCGATCACCCACCGATCAATTTCACGAGTAAATTGGACACATCTAGAGCAGTTGTTAAATTCTCTGCGTGGCCCTTTTCACATCTTGATTGATAGAGGCATTTTCTAAAACTGTTTAAAGGTAGTTTGGATTCGTAAATTAGACGTGCAGTGCCATCTTTAGAACGTCTTGAGCGTGGTGCAAAATTCACACTGGCTCAGTGTTTTGCAGTGCACACAAACTAGTCTAGTTAAGATGTTTGGACATGTTAGGTGCTAAGACAGGTTCTATGATCCCCTTGCATGGCAATCGTTGACTTTTTATTTGAAATGACTAAGACTGGCCTAACTCATCAGGACTGTTCCAAAGTTAGACTGGTCTATAATCTCAAAGGGAATGTGTTTAGATTTGTAGCAAAATCATGAAGATGAGGAAACGTAAAAAGTATTACATCTGACTTATACGTTGCTTCTGAAAGGTTTTAATTTTAAAAGTTCGAGTGTGAAAAGGTGGTAAAATTAACTTTATTTCTGGATAATTTATTTTTGGAGGAGGGGAACCGAAATTCCATTGATAGATACTCTCAATTTCATAAAAATGCTTCTTATTTTGTTTGGACCGGATATGTGCTAATTATAACCCCTCTTGTGTTTTAATAGCCAGGTGGGTATACCTATTAGAAAATGGAAAGTATGAATTATTATATTACGGGGATAATGGAAAACTGTATCATGGGGCAATTTTGACCAATTTGCTCCCCCTGTTAGTGGTAAATTGAGATACCATCCATGTCAACAACTGTGAACTCTAAATTCAGCAACAACAAAAATGTGCGTGTGGTGTACATAGTAGCACTGCTGAAACTTACTATACTGGGCCCATCTGCATTCTCATTGACCACACTTGCTTGGTTCAATAGTAAGCTTGTTTGAGATAATATGGCTTTCTGCAATATTGAAATGCCTTATGATCCTTGTTTTAGGTATTTCAGTATGATTTTTATGTTTTGGAGTCTGTGACCTTGTACATTTCTAAATACTTTGTTAAAGTCTTGGAGCAAAGTCATGTAGTTTTGTAGCATAATATTTTTATTTTGATACAAATAATAATAATAATAATAATAATTGTCCATTTTTATATTGCGCTTTATTGCAGTTAATACATATGTATGATAATTCAGCTTAGCAAATTATACCATTGATATATTTTCCTCCTATGCATTTACCAAGTTGTATTGCAACATGTAAATTATTGTAATATTTTCATTGCTTCTGACAGTGAAATATGTAAGTTGCTGTAATACGTCAATGTACTGCCAATATTAGTTTCATTAATGGCCACTCTCACAACCCTCTAGCGAGCTATTGTTGTATCAGTTTCTACCTCCTAGCTTCAAACCCCTGTGTATTTTAGAGGTATCCATTTCTGCCTCCTAACTTCAGTTGCCTCATGGGTTGTGTAAGTATCTTATTCTGTCTCCTTAGTTCAGTCTCATGGGGCTATTATGAGTAGGAAGACGAGTAGAGCTAAACATTACCGGACAATTTGTTTTGGGGCGGTTTCGGGCAACCCCCCCGTGTATTTAGAAGTATCTGATTTCTGCCTCCTCACTTCAGTTGCCTCATAGGTTTTGTAAGTATCTTATTCTGTCTCCTTAGTTCAGTCTCGTGGGGCACTTATGAGTAGAAACTACCGGTAGAAAGATGAGGCAAGCTAAACATTACTGGACAATTTGTTTCGCGGCGGTTTCGTCGACTGGTATGGGATAGAGTATCGGCCTATTAAAGAGAGATAGAGAAAGAGAGAGAGGGAGAAAAATGATATGGAAAATTAATATTGTTGTAGAGATAAGTTGCAAAGTTATATACAATTTTGTTGACAATGTAAAGTGCTTAGAGATGATTTATATTAAGCGCTTTATAAATCAATGCTTTAGTATTATTATTATTAAAAACATGTATAGTTTGCCCAATCGAACAAATGCAAATTATTATAACAACGATTCAATGTATAGAAAAGCTACCAGTTTATTTATGATTATTTTGTGGTACAGTTATTTGAATATCTTGTAAAGAAATTCCAGTATTTCTAACCAAAGTTTTTCAGCACCTATTAATATTATTTATGATTATTCTTTGAAAAGAAACAAAAACATTTCAAACATAGCATACATTTTCAGCACCCAATATAATAAGATTTATGGTTATAGCTTTCCCCAGTTGTTTATAGTGGAATAATTAATGTGGCCTTAACCCTGTATGGAATGCCAATTAAATGTTGTTCCATAAAATTATAAGACTTCCTTATAACAGCTGAAATTGGCAATAAAATTGCAACTGTTTCTAAAAACTTGGACATAATTTTCTTCAATTGCCTTTACTGATGAAGGGATCTAGTAACATTGTCTAAATCCTCAAAATCCAATTGGAATTCTAGCGGTTCCCTCATACCTTGTTGTATTCGTATTAACAATAAAAGCAGTTACTTGATCCCTTTAACATAAGGAAACATTTGTTGTAATTATCTGAATAACACAGTGATTTTATAATGAGTATACCAAAGTCATATGGATTAGATATAATTGATGATTTCTTTAAGTGGATACTATGCAAAATACACATATTTTGTTGCCCATTTTATATCAAGAAATGGTTGTTTTAATCATTATTTGAAAGCCACAAAATCTTATGAATTAAATACATCATGTGGGAAGGATGTTGTCTTAATTTAAGTAGACAAATTATTGACAAAATAAAGTCAAACTAATGCAAATAAGTGGGCAAAGTTGTTACATGAAGTTAGTTTAGTATATAATCCTGCTGGAGACAAGTGGATTAAGTGAAAATCTGTTTAGTACATTAATTGGTTCAAGTAGTAAGGGTGTGTTTTTGGTACAATCCATGTGCTGTGTTAACCCAATTATTGAGAATCAGTTGAAACAATCAGTTTCTTATTTTAGAAGTCTGTTTTTTACCATGAATTTATATCGTCGAATCATCATTAGAATCCAATTGAAGGTGGCAAAAAAAGTTGAAACAATCAGTTTCTTATTGTAGAAGTCTGTTTTTACCATGAATTTATATTGTCGAATCATCAGTGGAATCCAATTGAAGGTGGCCAAAAAAAAAATCAGTCAACTTGTACTGGGGGTTGAAAAGTTCAATGTCAAATGCAAAAACTAAATATATTAATATTGAACTAAATAAAAACAAAAACATTTATGAATAGTCTATGTGTGAAGGTACTCGACACATTGAAGACAATTTGACATTGGTATAACACACATATCTCATAAAACCAACTCTGTGATATCATTGGCTGGAACCTTAAATATGTTAACCCTTTGTAAACATGTATGAGACATTTTAACTCATAGACTTATTAAATGGCACATCAGGTTTCCCATAAACAATGTGTTAACACACTCAAGACTGTATCATTATTAGTATATTTATAACACACATTTCCCATAGGCAACAGCCTAGCTGTCTTAAAGGGATCTAGTAACTTTGTTGAGATGCGCAAAAACTGATGAATGGTTGATGCAATGTATATTGTTGTTATCTCATATGTCCACAGGGTATTGTGTGAAAATTTCAAGTCAAATGGACAATGTATGGCCAAGTAATGAGCAAAAATGCAAAGTGATATTGGGTGATATTCACCAACTCACTGCATTCACTTTGTACAGGGATGAAAATCTCGCCCGGAGATTTTCTTATCTGAATACTTCAATCATACATATCTTTGTAATGAAAGGGAAATTTGAAAAACCGAAAGCTGTCCCATGATTTTTATTGTTAATACGAATACAACAAGGTATAAAGGAACCACTAGAATTAAAATTTTATTTTGAGGATTTGGACAATGTTACTAAGTCCCTTTAAGCTGTCTTATGGGTAAACCCATTTAATACTGGTCGTGAACAAAAACTTCTGCTGTATTCTACAAAGATTTCATGTTAAAACCAAAATCAAATAGTCTAGAATGTGTTAATTTCGCTTTCCTATATGTCTGCGAAGGCTTTGCCGAAAAACACCTTTTTTCCTTCGGGGGGTGCGACAAATATATTACGCCATGTCAAAAGTGTAAGAAATGGCAGAAATGAAGGGGGACAAAATCAATGGAACGTTTGGGACCTAGTCAAATTTACCAGTTGCACCTACGAGCATTGATTTTAAAACGTCTGGAATCGTGAGAAGAGAGACATAGGATAAGATGGAGAAAGAAACAAAGAGCAGTTATGTTGGAAAAGTGTGAGGGAGTATTATTATAAGAGAGAAAGAGAAAGAAAGAGGGAGTGGGTGGGAGGGAGCAGGATAGAGAAATAAAGTTCTTTTCATAGATATGACACGTTAGTGCACTGTTAGAGAGACAAGAAGAGTCTCAAAAAAATGAAATTGAGGACAAGATATTACAAAAACGGGTTGAAAAGGACAAAAAATGAGCATTGATTTTAAAACGTCTGGAAGAGTGAAAAGAGAGATGAGGGATAAGATGGAGAAAGAAACAAAGAGCAGATACAATATGTTTAAAAGTGTGAGGGAGTATTTAAAGAGAGAGAGAGAAAGAAAGAGGGAGTGGGTGGGTGGGTGCAGAAAAGAGAAATAGAGACATAGAAAGATAAAGAGATGGCACTTTTAATAGTGCACTGTTGAATAGTTGATGGATTGTGATGATGAAGATGATGATGTAGATGACGATGACGATGATGACAATGACTATGACGATTAAGATGATGACGATGATGATGATGGTGATGATGACGATGATAAGGATGATGATGACGATAACGATGAGGGCGACAATGGTGATGAAAATGATCAATGGCGACGTTGACGACGATGATGACGTTGATGAAGTCAATGATGATGATGATGACATTGAGGATGGGAAGAGGAGAAGGAGCAGGAGGAGGAAGAAAAAGATGAAGAGAACATAGAAGAATAAACAAGACAGATAGAGAAAAAGAACAGAAAAACAGAGAAAGAGAGAGATAAAGAGCTGAAAAATAAGACAAAGCGACAGAGATGCAATAGATGCGCTCCCTGGGGCTTGAATACATGCAAGCGAAACTTCCCTCATCCTCCTGTGGAGGAATTCGATAAAAGGTCCTCATTTCTCGGAGGATAAACAGAGCAAAAAAATCAGGGTAGAGGGAAGGATAGGGAAGTAAGTAAAAGAGTGCAGAGCATAGAGGCATAACATGGAACGGTTGAGATTCATGAAACTAAAAAAAATTAAGGGTTTATAATTATATGTAAAAAAAATAAAAGTGACCCAAAAAAACTTTTTACACATTCAAGATGATTTTGATTAAAATGGCAAGAATGTAATGAAAATGAAAAACTGCTGAAAATATGTGGTACTTTTAATAAAATCTTTAAAAATATACTTCAATATTTAACACCTAAATAGACCAATATCTTTTATTATAATTATAAGACATGTTTAATCTTAACATTGCTTGAAGTGCCGTTTATAGTTTGAATGCGTAAAACCTTTTATATATTTACGGTTTATTAAGGATTGCATCTACCTGTATCACATTGCACTAAAATGTTTGTATATTGTTCAAGCTAATAAGTTTATAAGACACCCAAACAAAAGAATTGGGCATACAACTACAAGTCTAATATACTGTCACTTTTAAGCTATGCACATCATTTGTGTGGAGAATAATACTATGCGATCTGACAGCATAAGAATAGTGAGTGAATAACATTAGTATGGAATATGAAGCCTTATTAAATGTATTACCAGTCTGTTATTCAAGATCAATGCATAGCCATCCGTTCTAAAAACTCAGAAAATCCTCACCAAAGTTCAACCTAATTAGAGTATAGACATCAAAACACGAGAGACGGATACTTGCCATAGACATATACAACTACAAGTGTATTACTGTCACTTTTATTAAAGCTATGTACATAATATTCGCGGAGAAGAATATATGCGATCTGACAGCATAACGTGAATACAAAAGTGAGTAGAGAAGGGAACTCAACAATATAATACGATGCTGTATGTATACCAGTCTGTAATTCAAGATCAATGCATTGGCATCCTTGTGTTGGCACAGTCACCCAATACCATGTACCTATAGGCCCTGAGCGCACTGTAATATCATGTTGTATGGAACTGGTGCTGTTCACACCGGGCGTGTATAGAGTGTATGGCATACAAAACGTGTATGTGAATGTCTATTTTTAACTTTAACACAAAAGAAACAAAAATACTTAGACATTATGTAACCGAACCCAATAATTTGTCAATATTGATCAAACTAATAATTATGACAAATTCATGGATACCTTTGAAATATTTTGCCTTTCACCCAAGTTCCATTTTCTGTCAATCGAGCAATGTTGTAAGGAAATAACACATTGTAGCAGTTAGAAGCGTTTGCTTCATGTTGTAGCACCTTTTTGAAAAAAAAATCATGATTGTTCAATTTTGATAATTTTAACTTATTGTACAGGTCATCCCATTCAGGATTGCAGTCCTGAAATGACTTGGCTTTAGACTGTGGAAAATGCTTATAAATTTACCGAAATCAAATAGTATTGAATGGGTTAAGTTGTGTATGCGAACACACCCACTCTTTGGCCAGCACAACTGACCACACTACCCAAGTAGCGAGGCCAGAGTTTACATGCCCCAACTATCACGTTTCCACACCACGTTTCTCTTATCTCATCTCCTCGGACACATTGCTCTACTGTATGTGGCGAGATACATTTTGTTTTATTTTACCCATAAGGGTTGTGACCCGGCCATGGGTCAAAGCATTTTGCATCCCGGATTAATCTGTTGCTATCATTTAAGTTATTTTAGCCTTCACAGTTAGTTCCCGTGCCATTATAATGTTACCTAAGATTGCTCATAATTGATGTACCATTCAAAGAAGTATCTTTTATTCCAATGACATGCTTGGATTATCATGTATCTTTGATTTACCCTTCATGCTTGTTTAATCTTAAGCCAGTGAAACCATTCAGTTATTCAATTACATTGATCTTCTAGAGATCATTTTGCTTTCTTAACCTTCACAGTTTAGTTGTTTCATGTCAAGTCTTGAAAGGTCATTGTAAATTAGCAATTATTCAACCTTTTAACTCTCTGGTTATAGTAGTATGATTGGATTGATTTTGACGGATCATAAAGGCAAGCATTGTTTGACCATTCATCTTTGATGCATCTTTTTATTAAATAGACATTACAATTTGTCCTGATAAATGATTCTAATTGTTATTAATGTTTTTTTCTCTCTCTTTCTTCTTTCACCCCCCCCCCCCCCCTTTTGTCTCATCATTGGATCGTCCCTGCCTTCATCTCCATATCTGCATTACAGGTAAGTTGACTAGAATTATTCACATGTGGCATGTTCCATTTGCAAATGGGGGTGATGTGATAATGAGTGGCCCATCATGAGCAAGTTTAGAGTAAGAAATTGAGAGAAAGTGATAGTTCGAAGAAATTTTTAAGAGCGTGACTGAATGAGGAGAAATCACTAGCCCAGTCGGGCAAGTAGAATCTAGACTCATGAAGTTGTCCTGACCTAGCACCAGTATTGGGCAAACATAAACAAGTCTGTTGATTTTGGTTGCTGTGTTGGGCAAGTCAAATTTGATAGAATTCACTAAATTAAGTGTTAGTGGCCCGAAGGTCATTTTTTGGTGGCCCCGGTCCAGCGGGTTAGTGCTATTTTCAAGCCCTGATTAACATTTAGTTCCCTACTACATTTTACATTTCCCATAGAGTTAATACAATATCCACCGGTTTCCCGTAGGCAAATGGTTAAATTGTTACTGTCCGATTTATCACTTTCTCATGGTTAAATATAGGCTAAACTTTTTTTTATAAAAGAGGTAATTTTACAATGTATGAATCATTCATTTAGAAATAGGGTTTACAAATCGACGTCAGGTAATGTAATATAAAGTAGTGAATCACTGTATCTGGGCCTTCGTAACCTTTCTCTAGAATATAAATGGCGTTCTAACTTCATGAATGCATTGAAGAGATGGAAACATATATAATGTATGTACGTGTGTACCTGTGTCTGCATGTGTTATAGGAATAGCAGTTGATTTTTCTCTCAACCCAAAATGATCCCAATCTCTCCTTGTTTTTTCTCGCGTATTTTTTTCTTCTCATATATTTTTGTTTAACGACGACGACAATGTCCCGGTCCCGATCGGTCGTTTGTCGTCTAACTGGGTTAGGAGGCCACGGGAAATGGCAAAAGCGCATCGCACGGGCGCGCCTCCGGGTAATTTACATGCGAGCTCCTCTTCCCGGGAACCCCTTTATTATGTGAATTGAATGTTGGGTAGTGGTTGGGGTTAGGTCCCGTTCACATTGGTTAATTTAAGCTGGTGTTTTGTGGTTGGGAATCTTTATTTTGTGAATTGAATGTTGGGATATGGTTGGTGTTAGGGCCTGTTCACATGGGTGAATTAAGCTGGTGTTTTGTGGTTTAGCCTGTGACTTTTTGTGCATAGTTTACATTCTACATTTCTACCTTTTGCTATATATATATATAAACTATTCTCTGTCTTATTTCGTTGAATAAACTAACTTATTGATAATATTCAAAAACTACAACTACATGTATACCTACAAAGATTCATCAAATACTATTATTTGTTCAGAATTACTGCTTTTTAAATTTGTATTACTTGAATTATGATCCTGAATTAAAATATTTGTCCGTGTTATTTTGGACAACAAAACAAACTCAAAGTTGTATAAAGTCTTAAAATCATGATGGAAGAATTGTTCACATTTAAAATGTATACTTGATTCATGTTTGCGCATAGGCCATAACATGTGTACATAAAAGTTCACATTATATGTCAGAATCGAGCGAATCGAGAAGGTTGATATAAACAGGAGCCAGCAACCTTTTCAGAATTTAGCCAGTGGCTGGCAAAAACAATTTAAAGAACATAAAGGTAAATTCATTGAACAAAATCAAGAAAAACATAAGGTGCACTCCCTCCCCCGCCCCCAAAATGAAAAAAAAAAAAATTCATCAACATAATTATATAATAAGAGAACATAAGGTTAACATCATTAAAAGAAATAAAGAAATACATAAGGTGTGCCCCCCAAAACAATAAAAAAAAAAGCATACAGGTTAATTCATTTAACAATAAAAAAATTTTAAAAAGGGTGTGCCCCCCTCCCCCACCCCCCATCAGTCAAACTACGCTACATCACTGAGGATAGTACATACTGGTGTGCAGATAACTGAACAATTGCACAATAATTTGGGAGTTCAACTTACAATATCGTAGTGCATGTTTTCATGAATTTGAATATATTTGGTAAATACATTTAGTCTGAATGTCTTGAAAAAAACACAGGCTGTGGTTTGTGGAGAATGCATGTTATACCAAAATACAATATGTTTACATGCAGAACAATTTGTATATACAAATAATAAACCATTTTATTTTGTCCTGATATCAACATGTCAGCACATTGCAATCTAACATGGCAGAAAATAAATTGTGCTTGTAGTTATGTGAAAAGATGTAAATCATCATGTCATCGTTGCGTGAGAGTGATAAGGCCGTTAAATTAAAATGGTTTCTACAGGGCGGGCACCCAATCTTTAAACTTCTATCTATCTATCTATCTATCTATCTATCTATCTATCTATCTATCTATCTATCTATCTATCTATCTATCTATCTATCTATCTATCTATCTATCTATCTATCTATCTATCTATCTATCTATCTATCTATCTTTAATCTTGATTATCTCCAAAGTACAAAAAGTGACTAAACGGCTTAACGACCTTCTAACTCTCAACGGATGATAATATAGATTTAGGATGATCTCGTTGTGGACACTATTTTGTTATTCTCGCTAGGGGCAAACTATTGATATCATCTAGTGAGATTATGAGAAGTGTCATGAGATTTGCTTGTAGGCTAGATGGTGCTAGAACAGAAATACAGGTATATATAATATCACAGATGATATCATCAAAAACAGTTTTCAAATTTGGTTCTAATTCTGCCAATGAAGAGGTGTTAGAAAAATTCACGATCAAAACATCTTAAATATAATTATATTGGCAACAAAATATGATTTGGCCTGTATGGTAGAAGGTGCTAGATTATATACAGTAGGTATTGCAGATCACTTATAATTTTTTAAATAGTAGTAAAGAAATTGGCAGCAATAGTCTTTCTAGACTGATTGCCATTAAATTTAAAATAAGAACAAACAATATGGAAAAAACAGTTTCCAAAATGGTCTTCTGCCAAGAACAAGATGCAAGACATTGTATTTTAATGTTCAAAGCATCTCAAATATTCATGTAAGAACAAAATTACTTTGAAGTAAATTTCAATTTGGGCAAGTAACAATTGAAGATTCATAAATGGGCTAGTAGGGGAAAAAGCTAGTATGGAGGCTTGATATATCAGTATGAATAGGGCATTTTAGGCTCCCCATAACCTCCCCCATATATACTGCCAAATTACTGCGCAATGTTGGGCCTACAAAAAAGGCCAAATAAATGGGAAATAAGACGACAAAATGAGCAATTTATGAAAGGGAAATTGGGTCACGAATGGGGGCCAATAGCTGAGAGGCAAAACCATTATTATAGATGCATGTTGCCGGAGTATATATGGGACGTTTATATAATGTGAGGCCTGTGTTCGTCATTTGGGAAGATGGATAAACCGGAAGAGGGAGGAAGGATTGAGAGAGATGAACGTGAGGAGAAGAACGAGGAGGAGGGAAAGGAAAAGGAAGAGGGAGGGGGTGAGGAAGAGAATGAAATGGAGGAAGAATAATAGAAAGAATGAGTAAGGAAGAGGACGAAGAGGTGAAAAGGAGGAGGAGGGGGGAGAAGGAGGAGGAAAGGAGGAGGAGAGGAGGAGGAGAGGAGGAGGAAGGAGGAAGGAAAAGGAAGAGAAGAAGAAGGAAGAGAAGGGGGAGAAAGAAGAAGAGGAGGAAAGGAGGAGAAGGAGGGGAGGAGGAGGGAGGGAGGAACATGAAGGAAGAGGTGGAGGAGAGGAGAAAGAGAAGAGGAGAAAAGGAGGAGGAGGGAAAGGAGATAATATACAGTAAAGCATACAATATGTATGTTGCCAGACTCTACCGGATGTTTGTTACCTGAAGCAGGGGTTTGTAATTTGGAAACAGGGAGGAATTGAAAGAGGAGGAAGGGGGAAAGGAATTGATGATCAAAATTGATCGAAGGAGAGGGAAAATCGATGGTCATGTAAAAAGATACATATGAAATGAGACATTCATCATGTGAGTTTGTCATTATTATGTGGGAAGGAGAAATCGAGGGATTGGAAAGCTAACGATTCTGGAAAAAAGACAATAAAATGCCATCTTTAGATTTAGCAGTTCTAGATAATCAATGTGGAACCCCTTGCTGATGCAAGAATTCGGAAGCAATGTAATTTCCAAATCACAAGCCGAGGTATTTGTTCTAATTTTACCCGCAATTGTTTCGGAGCTCATTCAGTGCCTCCATAAATAACCCAGATTTGGTTAATAAGCCTTGAACATGACTCATTGGAAAATAATCAATTTTGTCTTAAATCTTTCAGAACTTCATCACAGCTGGTCTTCATTTTTTTGAAATATGAAATGTTTTTTTTTTGCCCTTGGTCAAATAAATCAATTTTTCTTTTCACTTTTTCTCTCTCTCTTTCTCTTCATGATTTTGTTGTTTTTCCTTTGTTTATTTGTCATTCCCTTATATTATACTTCTCTCTTCCTTTTTTCGTATAGTTTATTGCGTTTATTTTAAAAGGCATGTAACATTGTGTAAAGATTCTGTGATATTCTTCATACAATTTATTTTGGACTTTTTACTCTTTCATAAATTTATGATGGCTCTGAACAGATAAAACTATTCTTACTTTACTTAGAAGTATTGATTCAAATCACTTTTGTAAGGCAATTGGGAAGACAATCGAAAATTAAAAATTTTAATTGATCCAGCATATTTTAAAACTAAATGCTTGTAAATGAATTCAGCATATTTTGAAAATAATTTTTTTAATGAATTCAGCATATTTTGTGTCTACGTGGTTAGTGGGCGTGATCGTTTCTACAGTTCCGATGTTGCACTCTTTATGACCTATAAGAAAATAGAGGGCATATATTATGTCTGTCTTTTAATTCCATTTCTACTCCGCAATAGCTGTTTCCTCGTTATCAAATTATACCATGAACAAAAGAACAGAAGCTATATGGCCCCATTATTAAATTATCAGATCGTACATGCCCAAATTATCAAATCATACAAAAGGCTGGCCCATTATCCTTATATCATTTAGAGGCAAATTTTTCGCTCGGGGATATTTTTCCTAGAAAAAAATATAATGCTTTACCATGTGTTGTGTGTGCATGCGCTAATGAAATAAGCCACCCATGAAATCATATTGTCTATACAGCGAACTTTAGCGCCATAAGGTTGTTAATTTATCCAATTCCCTACTACATGTAGATATTGCAATCCCCAAAGAGTTAATACAGGACTAACCATGTTCCTGTAGGTAATGCATTAATAGACATTGTATTATGATAATGACCTTTTAGCGCTGAAATTAGCATGCCCCAATTCATAACATGTTTTCGCCTGTGGTATTTTTTTGACAAGAAAGGGTACAACACATGGAATGCGTGTAATTCATGAAATAAACCATCAAAGTATGCACATACAATGGTATGCATGTTAACATGACTCATACACAAACACTTGATCAATTACTTCATTTTAATACATCATCATTTTCTTAATTTTACTGGCAGCTCCAAAGGTATTCAGAAAAAGAAAACAAGTTTAATCACCATTCTTTAAAGGCAACCCCTTGCCTATAGGATCCTGGTTGGAAAGTCTAAAGTATGAGGAAAGGAAGAATCTTAAAGGGAACATGTTTAATATCTTTGTATTATGATTATGAACTGCATTAATTCAAAAGTTATTCAGAAGAATTTATGTAATCCTTCCAAAGTTTTAGTCAAAGGAAACATTAGATATTAGGGAGCCTGATGATATAAATTTTATGAAATCATCTTGATTTCACATAGCATGTGTTTTTTCTGTCATTTTTCTTGTATATCCTTCCTTCCTACCACACCTATCTGCCAATCAAATGAATGATTTTACCATTTTGTTAAGATTTTCTTGAATAGTCACAAAACGTTTTTTACATTATACCACAAGATCAGGATGTCAAAGACTTACACATTTGTTAGAAATTATCAAGGGGAAAAGAATGCAACATATTTTTTTCTTTCTCAAAATAAATGGTATTGCCAAAGTGCAGGTGATTTTTTTCAGTATTGGAAACAATTTCCTTCATATTCTTTACTTTGACCAAAGACCGTCTGATACAAATGGAAATCCTTTTTAAATACAGCACTATCTCCAATAGACATTGTTTGGACCAAGCAAGTTCAAGCAGGGAAGAAAATTTGATAGAGAGAGTGAAAAAGACTGATAAGACAAACTGGCTTAACCTCAAGTTCCATTTGATTCCAGGCATTAGGCTATTAGCGTCTTTCAACACGGCCATTTTACACAGCCAAAAGTTTCCACAAAAAAGACCTCAATCCAATTTGTTATGTTTGGAAATACAGAAACTTAGGCGAAAATGAGCCTGGTGTAGCCATTGGGTGGGTTCACTGGGTTGGGGGGGGGGGGGGGGGGGGGATTGGTGTGAGGTGGCTATTTCAAAACAATTAGAGGGTGTTTTGATCACATGGGGGGGGGGGGGGGTGGGGGACCTTGACCAAATACAATATATTTCAAGTTATCAGTAATATACATGTTCAATTTTTTTTATATTCAGTGAATATATTTGTATAATTATTTGTGTCATGAGATTATGTTGGAAATAAATGAATACAATCAATTGATCATTATATAATTATTGAAGTTGTTGAACAATAAAGAAAGGGAGTCGAGTGGGTGGGGTCCCACAGAAGGATCATCACCCCTCCACCCCCTCCCTAGATAAAGCCTTACAGGTCAGGGGGGGGGGGGGGGGAGAAGATGGGTCATTTTCAATGTGATGATTGCTTTACTATCATCCATTGACATTCTTTGAAGAAATCTTGAGTCCCCTTACCCCTCTTGTATAGCATACAAATGAACAGATAGTATAGAAATACAAGGAAACACAAGAATTTTGTCACATTTGTGGTGTCCCAAAGATTTGTTAGAGTTCATCAGATGTCTTTTAGCAAGCTCGTTCAAAAACTGGATGGAAGTCAGATAATGGGGTGAATGTCAGTTGGTCAAACTAATGCTTTCTTTGGTAATATAGGGAATGCTTGGTTTTTGGTGTTAAAGTACACACATTCCTTTTCTGTGAATCATAAGAGCCAACATTTCTTTAACTTGGTTGAAATCTGAAACCAGTATTCTTTCGAACTTACCACCCTGCAAAAGATACAAATTTAAATGAAAATTTTGATCATATATTAAAGGCAGATCTCAAGAATCTGAAAAGGAAACAAAAGTGAATTGGTGTTTTTAATTTTTACCTGAGCTCAAATTATACAGAATGTTATTTTCAAGGGTTTTTCTACTTTACCAATACAAGATTGTTTACAAAAAACAGGAAATATCCATCAACCTCTTCAAGCCACTTTTGTGATAAAGAAGATGAAGCATTTCACTTTTTAAAATTATTTATAGTGAAATGAATTCTGTTGATTTCATCTCAGTGAAATGAACAAGCTGGCATGCACAGTGGTATGTGAACATCTTGTTCATTTCATGAATGTCATGTTAGGTACCTTGTACATTTCAGAATGTTATGTTACAGCTAGCCTTGTACATTTCATCAAAGGCATGCTTCCATCTTGTACATTTCAGGAAGGTGTATGTATATACTGCAGTAATCTGACAAAAAGGAAGCAACTGACAATTTGTAGTTTTCTTGTAAATGAAGATTTGTATGATGATATTTGTGCAGTAACTTTCTTTTGACCTACTCATTTCTCAAAAATGGATTGTCAGGTGACTTTAATTTGTTCCTCGTTACTCAATTGCCCCCAAACAAGTAAAAAGACTATCCATAACATTGTCAGTTGCTTCCTTTTGTCAGATTACAGCAGTATAGTTCATGTTAGAATGTTATGTTGCAGCCTTGTACATATTTCAACAAAGGCATGCAGCCATCTTGTACATTTCAGGAAGTCATGTGACAGCCAAAGAATGCAACTCAAGTACCACTACAAGGCTATGTTAACTCTATCATTCCAAAAGGCACATCATACAGTAATAACTCAATGTCCTTCTATTTGTGAAGTAGTGTTAGGGGTAGTAAATGTTTGCAAAATCCTGAATTAAATCCTGAATTACCACACAAAGTCTTTTTTAGAAGTAATCTGACTCATTTGTTTATGAATTCTTCCGACATTTAGTCATGTATTACACATCTTCGAGAGAACAACAGCATAACCATCCACTCACAAGCATTATTCCCTTCCACTCGAATGCATATTTAAGTATCACATTTGGTTTATGAGTGTTTTCTTTGTGGAAGCTCCTTCATTTTGAATCAGTTAATAGTTTGGAAGGAAAAACAATATCATCTTCCACACATTCACAATGTTATCTTCCTCTTCACTGCAGTGAATCAATATCAAATTCTGACTTTATTTTGTTGTCTGTGGAATCTTCTTCCGATATAGATAGAAATGTCCTCGGAGAGTAAATTTTGGTCCATTTATTCATCCCAATTTTGAGAGAGGAAATCGGCTTGCACTTGTACGATTTCACTCCTTCAAGAGATAAACTGACTCAATTGCAAATCGCCTTTTCTTTTTAAGTGGTCCTAGTCTAGGTTTCAGACTGAAAGTGAAATTAACTTTCATTTAATTTAATCCTAATGATTGGGGGTGGGCATTTTAATTTCGAATCTAGTTTAAAATGCATCTCGATTAAATACTTGCACATGTACACAAAGACATTTTTATAAAGGCCTCTTTGTGCATCACAACAAAAAGTTGTGATTTACCACTTTTTGTATTAATATTTATATTATCAACATTTTAGAAGAAAGATCCATATGGAAATATGAAATATAAGAGTATCAAAGACGATAAACCAGTGTATACAATGTCATGTAGTCATAACTGAAATAATAATTAGGGAAATATGAAATTATAAATAAGTGTGGAGACCATAGACCAAACAAACAGTCGATCGTCACAGAAATATTGACTATTTTATTTTATTTTACTTGTTTTCTGCTAGTAATTTTGTCTCCAGACAAGATGTACTGAACGGGAGGCTAAAATCATCTGCACTTGCTAGTTTTCAGAAACCATTCAAAAATTGGTAGACACTTTGGAACTAATTTCATACTCAAGCCCCCAAAATTACCCGATACCGCCATTTTTAAGTCTTCCTTTTCAAAGCGGTTATTAGCGTTGGTTGAACAAGATCAATGTTTTGACTAGACTTTTATTCTCAAATAAATTTGCGGATTTGCAGTTTTATTCTGAATTTTATATTGATCATTGTGAAAAGATGGGGTCAGGGTTTTTTCGAGAATTTTCACAAGTTGAAGTCATCTATTTCACTCAGTGATTAGCATTCGTTTTACGAGATCATTGGTTTGACTCAACTTTTGTTCTTGATTAATTTGTGGTATTTCAAATCGTTATTGTATGTTGTGAACAGTTGGAGTCAGGTTTCTTTTTTGGAGGAATCGTCACAATTTGAAGTCCTCTTTTTGATCAGCTATTAGCATTAGTTTTACAAGATCATTGGTTTGACACGACTTTTATTCTTGATTAATTTGTGGGATTTTCAAATTGTTATTGTATATTGTGAACAGTTGGAGTCAGGTTTCATTTTTGAGGAATCATCACAATTTGAAGTCTATCCTTTTTTCAGTTATTAGCGTTAATTTTACAAGATCATTGGTTTGACACAACTTTTATTCTTGATTAATTTGTGGGATTTTTAATTTTGAAACTGTTATTGTATATATTGTGAAGAATTGTGTCTGGGGATTATGAGTTTTGCCGAATCACCACCACTAATAATTTATGATCAGTGTTTGATCCATCTTTCTTTATTCTCAAATAATTATGTGGGATTCAATTTTTACAGCTGTTTTATTCTGAAATAATCTTGTCTGCTTTAACATGTTTTTCTGTTTAATCTAAAAGAATTTGTGATATTTTGTATTGTCATATTTTGTGAATACTTGAGGTCAATTATCTTGATGAAATACTGGTCAATTAGCGTTTTATGTTAAGAAATTCATATCTTCGTGACCATCTGTAATTGAACAAAGAAGAAATTGATTTAGCATTGACGTCAGGTTTTGTTATATGTACACACTACAAAAGGATTGCTAGGTTTTGTATATTGTTTTGTAATGGAGGGCTTTAAAAGCCTTCAATCCATTTGTGTTTTAGTCTTTGTAAAAACAAGCATTATTATCTCCAATGTTATTTGTCTAGTTCTCTGACTTCTGAAATACCACTGGATCAATCAAGTTTGTCTCTTTTATTATGATTTGAGTTGAAACATGTTTTTATTTGTACCATGATATCAACAGTTCTATATTTTCTTGATTGATTGATTGATTGGTTGGTTATTAGTGACTTTATGATTTGTTTTATTATAATGAACAACAAGAATTCTTGAAATAACATTAGAAATATATCTCTATATTATGTTTATGGAGAATTTTATGATGATTATATTCATATAGAAGCCAAATTGCCAAAACTTGATCGCATATTGTACAGCGTGTGTTTTGCTTTTTTTTTTCAAGCAAAATATGGATTCCATTTTTAGCATTTTTGTTTGTAACTGATCAATTCTAGAGGTTTATTTGGGTTTTTCATAATTGTATACCATTTTATACAGCTTAGTACTAGTCATATTTCAACGTGACCAAAATGAATTAAAAGTTAATACAAAACTGCTATGGTACAAATTTTAACCTCTGCGTTTATTTACGTTTGTCCCCATTTTTCAAACATTAATCATTGCCGGTTTATCACACCAACCAAACCATGATAGTCCCACGCACTTCAAAAGGTGCCATATCAAACAGTGAAATTATACTACCACACCAAACCATGCAGTCCCACACACTACAAAAGGCGTCAGTACAAACAATGAATAGATACCACCCTAAGAGGCCCAAATCCGGTGGTGTAACAAAAGAAGTTGGGTTTCACAGCGAATGCATTCAGGGAAAATCTAGCTTGTTGCCCAACTGGCGTTCTTTCAATTGTTAGGAGTTTTTCCAAAAACATATATAAAAAAGACCCCCCAAAATTCTAACACACTTATGTAAGATTCCAAGCATCTATTTGGAAGTACTGAAGCATTTAATGATTTAAAGAGAATAAAGGCAGGCTGCGGTGCCCCAGTGACCCTAAGAAATTAGTCAGATTAAAATGTTTCAGAAAGGGATGAGAGAATGATAAGGAGTGGTAAAGAAAAATCACCAATTTGGTGAAAATTATATAAACCAAAACTCAATATTGCCTTTAATATTACTACTTGTGTGGGTGCTATTTAAGGGATTAAGATTCTTACTGGAAAACACATAACAATAGGAGTTAGGAGAGGGATGAGCGCTTATCAGATTAAGAGGATATGAGACAAGAGAATCGGGGGAGCAGAGAGGTGCCAAGTGGGCGCGACAGGGGTGCAGAAATGCCCCCCCCCTCATTAAAATGGTCATTAATCTGCATGAGTCATCAGTTGTTTGCGATTCCCGTTTTATTTTTCAAAAAAATTCTGGGAAGAAAATTTGAAAGGGACGACAATTACTTAGTGTAGTGTGTAATCATAGAATTAATAGCTACATTAAATTAATGGGTAAATTGTACTTATGGGTATATTTTACTTCCTTTTCATGGAAGCTTTTAGAAATTTAAACAGATCTGGATGTGATTTAGAGTTTGACTAAATTTATGATATCTTTCAAAGATTGACCGATTTGTTAGCAAAATTACTTTTCAGTGATTGATCTCAAATGAAATACATATAACATACAGATGTATGACTCCGTAATTGGATAAATATTTCTTTATCAGATTCTGATTTAGAATGTTTGTTTGCATTATTTATTGTATATCTGAAAAAAATAGTACCCAAATAACTGCAGCCTTTAGATATGTTTTGATGAGATGAGTATCAGTTTATTTACAGTTGTTAAAACCAATACTCTTCTTTAATTGGATCTTACGGTTGCGATAGCGAAAACTAATCGATATTCCTTTCACTGTCTTACGTCCAAAACAATAGTGGTTTTCCTTCAAGGATAGCCTTGGCGGCCATCTTGTAAAGAAAGTGGTTTGCCGACTGACTGGTTCTGTATAGGATTTGGTCCAAGCGATTGGGTTTGTTTAGGACCAGGTCTAGTTGTCTGCCTCTGGGTCTGGTCTACATGGAGTCTAGGTCTGTGGAATGTTCTTGGTCCAGTTGCTTTAAATTGAACCCATTGCATAATATTTTAACCTACTGTACCTGTAATGTGCCAAGTGTTTTATTTTTATACCAAATTGTATTATGAGTCATCATTATTAGAGACAGTTTTGTAACTTGTTTCCATTGTATATTTTTTCATGTCTAACTTACAACATTTAAAGGATGATAAATGTGATGATGACTATGCTAATTACATTAACAATTTGTTTATTACTGATCTTTTACAAACGGGTAAATTCTAGATAACCAATGGTATACTTTCAGTTCAATGAGCTAAAATCATCTATTTGAATATCAGGATATGAAGCTTCCGTGCACTTTTTTAGGGACCGGGCTAAATATGATGGAAGTCATTTTAGCATTAGCTCACTAGATCTAGGAGTTTGTTCTTTGTGATGGTTACGGACCCATAATCAGTCTAGCCCCCCCCCCCCCACTCACCCCTCAAAAACTCTTATCCTAGGCTTTATTCAAATGTAGTACCCTTGAAACAAAGCTGCTAATACTACCCAAGACCCCACACCCAAACAAAGGGATCTTCAAGTGACTCTTATGGCCGTACAAAGAGTTTTTTTGTTTTCACTTTCTTGATTCTTTGGGAGATTTGCTTACTTTGGAAGAAAACAGGGGATAATTTTGATGAAATGGAGAAGGAAAGTTTATACTCTCAAGTAAAATAGAAAAAATGGGTAGTGAGGAGATGTTTTAAGGAGAAAGAAGGAAAAGAAGGAGAAATTGGAGACAAAGAAGGAAAATACATTGATCAACCGGAAAGAAGGTGGGACAAGGAGAAGAAATCAGGGGAGAAGAAGGATAAAACATGAAGTAAAAACAAATACAGAAGGTAGTGAACAGGATGGAAAGAATGAGAAAAAGTGCAAAACAGTATCTAGAAACATATAATGTCATAAAAGTATAAACAGTAAAATAACAAGTCTCCAAAATATATATGTTATTAATAAAGTTTAGCACAAACATTTACTTACAGGCAATTAGTACAGATTTTGGAGCAATTTTTTGACCATACACATGTGTAATAAAATACAAAACGTCTAATGTTTAGACCCCAAGATCCGAAAGTTGTCTCCCAGTAGTCAAATATACTTAGTTCAATACTCCACTGTACTGGAGTACCGTATTTGTCGGTGTATTAACCGCACCTTTTTTCTCCAAAAAAAAGCTCCAAAATGGGGGGAGCGGTTAATACACGGAGATAAGATTCACAAGTGACCAAAGTCCACCTCAGCAAGGCATTCATACTCATACGATGCACGGAAAATACAAGCATATTCCCCCCAAAACAAGTCATGCAGTGTCTTTTGTTTCTCTTTTACCTCTTCCTAAATATTGCTCGTTGTTGCTGCGAAAGCGGCTTGGAAGATTCACGATCTTAGTACGAATCCTAACATGCACCCGCGCGACTGGCCGAGCAGCTAGCTCAGCTCAGGCGGGAATTCTCTTTCCCGACGCGACCGTACCCCAAGCCGCCGCCCGGCCCCGCGCCGGTGCGCGCTGGCGGTGTGCATGCTAGCGCTGCGGGTAGCACAGGCCCTCGTTCAGGTGAAAGGCCACGCCGCTGAATATGCACACACGTGTGCGATTTCCGCATATGTGCTAAATAAGAAATTGGTACGTTGTACACTGTAGCACTCGATATGTCATCAAAATTATGCTAAACTATTGAGTGCTAATACTCAAATAATAATCCACCCTTCAAAACATGTGAGCTGACATGACAACATCGTGAACGTATATATCAGTACAATGCACTCGCAAGTAACGATCGTAATTTCTTATCCCCTGAAACAGTTTTCAAGAGTAGATTCAACATAATTTGAACTAGAAAGAAGGAATAACATTAAGGTACAGTTTTTTTTAAATCTCCGTTCTGATTGTTTTATTGGTGAAATCTTTGTTTTGTTGTCTAACGTTTTATGTAGTCCCATGTGTAGTGATCCGTGTGGCAAATTCAACAGACTTATAGATTCTTCTGCTGTGAAGAAGGCCTGATAATTTTCTTTATTTACTTCGGAGGCTTCAGTAAATAAAACAAAATTCATAGGCAAAACTTCTCTGATAGATAAGCTATTTTTGGTACCTTTCCTAAGAAAATGCTGACCATCTAAAGACTAAAAATCAAGAATTATACTATCAAATTTTTTTTTTTTTCATGGAAAAATGGCCAAAGTTGGGGGTGCGGTTAATACATCGGAGCGGGTAATACACCGACAAATACGGTATACTGAATTTACATGCATGTACTGTATAGACTTTATACACTTGTTGAGCTGTGTGTATAACCAGGGATTTGAAAGTTTGCTTAAAATATACTTAGCTTCTGCCCGTCGTCTTCGAGAGCAAATTAAACACTGCTCTTTAGGACTGTCCATCTAGTATCCACTTCAAAATGGTCAGACCTTTTCTTTCTCTGGCCATCCTGTATCAAACTAGACATGGTTGTTTACATTTTGTTGGTTATTTACCATTCTACATGTATGTACATACCTAATGAGACTGTCAGTGAAACAACCTGGGCGCATATTCATAAAACCTCACTAGCTTAGTCAATAGTCATGAACGATGATTATCTTTTTACCTACTATTAAGTTAACTCTAGAGTCTTTGTTACATACGAACTAGAATGGAACTTTTTAATAGCCAGCAGAGTCTTAAGATAATTAACCCTGTTAGTTTGTGCGCAATGGGAAGGATTTTATTTTGATATTGCAGTCATTTTCCATAGACCCAAGACATTGGTCAAACTGATTTAAAAATTTTAAAATGTATTATTATTATTATTATTATAGGTTTTCCCATTCATTTTAACACTTCTGTCATTCAATTTCGTCCTGAGAAGCCGAGAATGTGCCAATGCCAACTTCAATTTCGTCTATTGTCGACCAATTTCACAAAAAGTCCATTCAATTTAGTCATTTGTCACACATTTTCGTCCAGTACAATTCAAATTCGTCAGTCACAGATGTGTTCAGCAACTGTGACCGACGAATTTGAATTGTAATCGACGAAAATGCGTGACGAACGACTAAATTGAATGGACTTTTTGTGAAATTGGTCGACAATAGACGAAATTGAAGTTGGCATTGGCACATTCTCGGCTTGTCGGGACGAAATTGAATGACAAAATGACGAAAATGAATGGGAAAACCTATATTATTATTATTATTATTAATTAATTTTTTTTAATTTATATTATTATTATTATTATTATTATTATTATTTTTTTTTTTGGGGGGGGGGCATACCTTATGTATTCCTTTATTTCTTTAAAAATTCCCCCTTATGTTTGTACTTCCCCCCTCCCCCCCTTACTTACGTGCCCCCAACCCATCATAGCAACACCACTGACCCCAGCAAAAGATTTGATTCAATTCAATTCAATTTTATTTTCACATCTCTTAAAAAGCACCAATCACGTACGCATACAATTCATAACGATAATTGGGATGCGCGTGTATCATTGCAGTGGATGTACTAGAGTAGAGGATGAACAACGTAGAATTTGCAGGGTGTGAAATTTTGAATGTCATGTTCGCAGTCAAATGGCAGATTTGTCAACACATTTGGCAGGCAAGGTCCCTGAAAAGTGCAAATCTATATCAAGGAGTCCTTCACCTTGACATTTGCAAACTCTATCGACTTTGAACTCTGAAATTCACTGTGAACTGCCCTTTTTCATCTTTTCATCCTTGCCATTGAAAAAAATCCATAAAACAATGGTCAGTTAAGATACAAGATGCACATCATGTATGTAGAGGTTTTGGATGTGTGCCTACTTTGTCTCCGCATTTCAGAGATAGCTATATAGTTTGTACTTTGCATACATAAAACAATATCTCTGTTTATGTGACAACAAATTTGAAGATAACATCCATGATTTAAATCATATTCTAAGATATGCTATATATATTTTACATTTTACTTGTTTTTTGGGGGGTACAATTCATTACGAAATATGTAAAATACAAATACCAAAGTTTGTTAAATGATGGCCTATGATGATTAGGTGTAATGCACATTTTACATCATGTTTCATGAACACACTGTGAGAATATAACACTTATCATTTCAGCACTGTCTGCAAGAATATTCAATATCTAAAGAGGCAGATAAATTATCAGATCATCATCATCATCATCAGTTGAAGAAGAAGAAATGTTCACATTAGCTATAATACATCATGTATTTTACATCGTGATGATATAATATACAGTATGTTCTGTGAGATTGAAATGCAATAGTTTCAGCAGAAGGAAATAAAATGTTCACAATATTATTTCTCCAAGAACGTTTGGCAGGCGTTTTCCGTAAGCCCTTGTCCCTCGCGTAACCCCACCTCCTCCGTTACATTCCCGTCTTTACATTATGCCGCCACCACCCATATCCGTTACCGCGATCAATGCCCATTAAACGGCTCGTCACAAATGCGACACATCGTCGTGCGAGAGTGAGAATGGAGTTAAGTGCATTTTGCGCTAAATTGAGTTTTGCATCCCATCTTGAAGGTTGTAGCCTCCTCAATGTGATGCAACATTTTCAGATAATAATTATGTCGAATTTGGGGAATGTTCATAAAATATAAAAGAGGGCTACATTGGTTTCTACATGGTTTTCAAACTTCAAACACAATTATCTCCAAAGTACAAAAAAGTGACTTAGCGGCCTTCTCTTTCTCAACCGACGATATTATACACATGCTAAAGTGTTCGGCGATGGCAAAGCAATTTGTAACGTAATACGGATGCTTCCCCTTTTAAGGAAAAGGTTTCTTTCTGTGTACATATATACTGTATATGCATTTAGTAGTCCAGAGTATTGTAGAAAAGACGTGATTCACATGAAAAATACAAAATGTTTGCTTTCAATTTTCAAATTATGCAGAAGTATGTTAGTTTCATTTAGCCATTTGGTCTTAGCAATAGGTACTCTTTAATACTCTATTTAGAAATACTTTCAAGACAAATATGTGCTAAAAATGTTGTGCACATGAGTAAAAAACCTACATTTAGTTATATATTTTATAGATAAATGATACCGTAGTTGAAAGATGAAACAAAGGAGCATAACATTCCTTATTGAAGGAAATGTTTGATTCAGTAAATGTGGAAGCTCTCCATGATACAGAGATATCTGTCATGCAGTAGCAATGTCAAATCAAAGTGAGGCGTTTCTTTTTTACTGGCCTCCACCCCAATTGACCGCATAACGCATCTATTCAACATCGAACGGATAACAGACATTTTTCCATTGCCGACGGACGCCAAAGAACGCATCCATTCTGTCGCCGCGACTGGCAAATTAAGTGATTGCGAAATCAGATTCGCGGGGTAATCCTGTTATGAATAATGCATTTTCCATGCAAAGCCCATCACATTTTCGAAACCGTATTTTGACATTTTGACATTGAGCCATCAGATTTCGCTCGCGATCGATGACAGCATTTCATTTTGAAACACTACTTTACCATTATAAAAAAAATTAAACATGATCACTAAATCAGATAAATGACCTAGTTGATATAAATAATGCATTTTACTGGTTAGAATATATACATCCACCACATTTTGAAATCCATTTGTAAATTTCTGAATTGAGTGATGGCTGAATCAAGTTTCCTGGATTTGTGAATAATTTATTTTGCTTGTGAGGATGTTGTCACATTTTTTGTTAGTTGAATCCCATTTTCGAGGGGTTACTATCAGGCATTTTCAAGTTTGTGATGTGAGAGATTCATGTGTGTATGTCATATGAGAAGGGAAGCATTGTGATATTGTTTGACGAGAAATACAATATTATGCAATACAATGTTTGGTTTGTAAATGTAGTATCGTATCGTTAAATCTAAAATACACCTGTAGAATATAAGCATTTCAACCAAATTCGATGAAAATACAATCATAGTTGTAAGAATAAAAAAAAAAACACTAGCCATTTAAATGATATTGGTCATGGGATTCATGTTTATAAATTGATTGATTTTTTTAATTCAAAGTTGAATTTAAAAAACTGCATGATTGTTTTTTTTTTATTTGAAAAAAAATAATGTACAAGTTCATTCAACTTGTTTTTGTGATATGTTTGCAGTTTGTTATCATTATACAATGTCTCTAATTGATTTATATTTTCTCTCTTTCTTTCTTCCTTCCTTCCTTATGTACTACTCACTTGGAACATTTTCTTGCAACAAATAGGTAAGTATTTGTAAATATATGAACACATTTATACATTATTTTCTCATCATTTATTAATCCACATTAATTAAGCATAAGTGCATCAACTTTTCTTTTCCTCCTGAGAATTCATCATTCTTAGGTGGTCCACTTTCTAAGAACCAGTTTCTGTAGCTCAAAACTCTTGTTTTACCTGGTGTTAACCTAAAGATCCAATTTCTATTGTTGTAGGCCAAAAGATAGATCTGTATTATGATGACCTGTGAATAGTTTTTCCTAACCCTAACCCTAACCCTCCGAGATTAAGAAATCCCCATATACTTTGTACACAGCCCACCAGGTTTGTTCAGCCAAGGGGTTTATGTTTGTGGGAGTTACTTTTATTTCTTAAAATGGTTGGAGTTACTCTTATTTCTTTTATAGTTGTTGGAGTAACTTTTTATGTCTTTAGCCATTGGAGTAACTTATTTTTCTTTAGTTGTGGGAGTCACTTTTGTTTCTTTAGTTGTGGTCAGTTGCTTTCACTAACACTGCCCACAACTGACCACCCACACCATTATTCACATCTATTTATTACATGAAAGGGAGAGTTCTTGAAGTATGGGATTAATTCAAGTGAAAGTTTGTTATAAAATTGGAGGGAGTTTTTGAAATAAGGGATAAATAGGGGTGTGAAACAGAAAATTAACTTGCCCGCTTACTTCTAGATGAGATTTACACGTAAGGAATAACACTATAATCTCTCGTAGTTGACCAATAATTTAGTTGCCCAATTGGACAACCAAACTACATGTAGGCCATTTATGAAATTTTACTTGCCCAACATCATTTGTGTACTTGTCCAGGGCAATGGGGCTAGTGTGTATTTTATATAGCCCTAGTCATTTAAATGTATGATCATATAGGAAGGGGACACACTAAGGTGAATAGGGAGTCGCATATCATTTGTCGCGTTCAGATTGCATACATGTCATCGAATGGCGGCAGACTTTTTGAACCTCGATCCATCTTTACTCTAAAAACAGAGCCCGTCTACCCACTCCCGTTACGCTATGTGCACTTGAAGATCAAAACACGGTAGCCTCCATTTCAGGCCAGTTCATTTTAATTTAGCTTGTGAAATTGAATGAGTACTAGTATTGCAGCCCTTGTATTGTACTTGTTCATATGAGAAACATGCATCACTAGTATTTTGACATGTTCCCTACTAGATTTTGCAATGACCCATCTAGAGTTAATGCAGGACCCACCAGGTTCCCATAGGCAATAGGATAAAAGAAGAAAAAAAAAAATTATTTGTAAGTTTTTTAAAACTTTTTTTTTCTTCACCAGTGATGTAACTACTGTAGTTCTAAGTCATTCTGTATCATTGAAGGTGCCCACAATCGTTTATCAATGATTTACCAATTTACCAAGAAAATAGCAATATTGACAAGGTATTGTTATAAACCCTGACTTATCAGGAGTGATGTGTCATTTTATTGTTTAGTGTCTATCATATACACACCTAAAAGGGCTTCTGTTTTTATTGACCAACCAAAACAAAGATAACTGTGGACTATTTAACTAGTTTATTGCCTTACTCATCAATGTAAACTTAGATTAATACAGAAACCATGCCTTTATGACATTTTATTGACATGAGTGTTAAGAAGTCTCACCTAAAATGTCTACTTAGTTAAAATAGATTATTTCATTTACTCATCAACATAAACCATGGATTGATAACGAACTGTGCTTATATGGCATGTTATTGATGTGAGTATTTAGAATTCACACCTGCAATGGCTACTGTATTGATATAACAAACAAAGATGTTTATTACTTGGTCATTTTATTGCATCTACACGTCAACGCAAACCAGATATCAGAATAATTCTTTTACTTCTAATTATTTTGTATCATTTTATGGTTAAAAACCTATAGAATTATCACCGTTAATAATCAGCTACTTCATTGACAAAACAAAGATATTCCAGGATTTAAAAACAAAATCTGCTCCTATAGACAAGAATGTATAGGAATTTATGACAAAATGAAGACGACCTTTAAAATGTGAAACTTCATTGCTTAGCCTTTGTATCGCTTTTTATCCATGATATAGGTTTCCAATATGGGGCATATCTGAATGTGCAACAGATTTTATTCTCACGGTATGATGAAGATTTTTCCCATGCCCAAACTGTTCTTTTATATAATTATTACTCCATTGAATTTGATTATGCCACACACATAATGGGGAATATGAAAAAGGGGAGTTGCAAAAACAAATTTCAATCCACTTTCGAGGTATCAAACAATGGAATTATTTTCTGTGATACGTACCCTCCAGATTATTTTCCCGATTGTTACATAATTGATTTTTTCCTTTGAATGTTCAGGTCACCGACCAGTAAATTAAATGAATTAACTGAACTAGAATGAACCGCAAGCTTTTGTTGAATTTCTGGGATTAAAAATCAATAATTAAACATAATTGATTTGTGCCTAAAGGCTACGTGAGGACAGATATTTGTACATTGAAAATATGAACTGTAAGTTTTTTTTTCAAGATTTGTGGATTAAACATCAATAATTAAAAATAATTGATTTGTGCCAAAGGCTACATGAGTACAAGTCGTGGCACAGTTAATAGGAATTCCCCATAGATGTGAGCTCTGCATACGTACATTGAATATTTTTGTAGCAAATTACTTTTAATGCTGTTATGTTGTATTCAATTGCTGCAATAACTACTAATAACAGTTTATGTTGTGATAGCAGGAGGAATAACAGGATATTATACATGTACAATGACAAATTAACATTAGTTGACCCCAAATGACCTCGATATATTGAAAAGAATTTAGCTAAATTGCCTCAAATTTATATATAGCAATTTATGGTTGTTTTTGTGTGTTTCACTGTAAATGTAACGGCATGTGCAATAAACTGCTAGTTTGGTTGCTATTTTGGTTAAATGTCTGAGATTGAAGTAGACTCTGAATGAGTTGCTGCTAATAATGAACATTTATAGAACCATTTTTGGGCTCTACCTGCATGTTCCCTACTAGATCGACAATCCTCATCTATAGAGTTATTAAGAACATCTAGGTGCCCATAGTTAGACCATAGGCAATGAATTGAATTTGCCATATTAATGCATACTGCTTTATAAGAAATCTCTATTAAATAAAACAGAATTGAAACAAAGTATAATATATCCCCATAGGACCAGATTAGAGCCACAATATCAAACTACATGCACAAGTAGATGTAAATCTCCAATTAGCAACTAACGAGTACACTCATTAAAAATCGGGTTTAAACCCCAACCCCACACCTGGGCTCTTTGTAACAGTCACATGGGCCTATAGCTAACTAACTAAAGGCTATAAGCGTAGTACAGAGGGGAGGCGGGGTTAGGGTTACCAGCGGGTTACCGTGGTGACGAGGCGGACATCTTGTGGAGTGCGCAAACAATGACCCAGTGGGAGGTGCGGTGACCTCATCCGTTAGATATTGATCGCACGTGTTTGACACATTTTTAATAAAACCACCGATTCTTTTAATTCTTGGATTTTATTAATAGAGTTTCTGACTGTACACTGTATTATTAGTAATTCAGTAATTTAGGTATCTGTGTTTGTGCGAGTTGTGTATGTTTGTATGTGTGTGAGTCTGTTTGTGTGTATTTTGGGGATGTCATTTACCCAGAATTAAATTAAATCATCTTAGTTATATTTAACAAGATGAAGAATGTTACATGATATGGGCCCTGTTGCAGAAAGAGATGCAGTGGATTGTAATGTTGCAATTAAGTGCAAGTCGGAAAATACGCACATTTGAACCAATCAGATTTGCCCAAATGCATTTAGTCATGTGATCTGACTTGCAATTAATTGCAACTTAACAATCTATTGCATTTTTTCTGCAACAGATCCATGAACAAGTATAACAAGAAATGTGCATGTTTCTTGTTAAAAACAAATTACTTACAAAGTTATGAGCAAGTATTACTTACATGTATACAGGTACATTCCAATGTATTTTACATGGTCATTGTAAAGGTGAACTTTGTTATGTGATATTGAACACTCAAGTGCTGTGATAGCAACATTGTTATTTTATAGTCTTCATGAAATCAAGACATTTTTTTCTGATAGGCTACAAGGGCATTTGAATAGGGGGTGAATTTTAATTTCAAACAACCTTGTTTGGGGGTAAAAATAACACGCAGTATTTGTGATTGTGAATTGGGGGAAATATTATGATTGGTGAAGTCATTTAATAAGACCTTGTCAAAGAATCGTTTTGAAGGCTACAAAACAGGAAATGTCAAGATTTGAATTCTGAGCACTAATTGGAAACACATTTTCAGCATCTATGTTGGGAATATATGGATAAATGGTTCTTAAAATGAGCGTATGACTATGAATTATGCATTTAATTTTGACTGACAGGAATTGTAAATGTTATTCAAAAAATGGAAATTGTTTTGATTGACTGTAGATGAGGCAGTCATTCTAAAATGGGCAATCTTTTTGTTTTGCTTTGAAAAGATACAAGCTTTAAATAGTTCTAAAGTATGACTATATGTATGATTCAAAATTAAAATATATATTTGGATTTGACTAACAAGAACTGTGACTTTGATAGTTTTTTTTTATTACATTTTGATGTCACAGTTTTTCTTAAATATATATTTAATTGATATTCTTAATAAGTCCAAATATTACTTTATATAAATGCATGATTGTAAATGAAGATATACATAGTATAACTAATGGAAACTTTGAATTTGATTCCAAATTGTATTTGATTGAATTCAGATTGTGATTCTAAAAGGGGAACTATTTGTGTTACTGCTTAAAGGTGCACACTGTATTTAAAATAGGTCCAAAATATATGTATGAGTCAAAATTAAATGTATATATTTAGTTTTGACTATTTACAGAAACTATAACTTTGATTCCAAAATAGGAATAGTTTTGATTGAATGCAGATGTGATGGTGATTACACACAGTACATAGTTCCAACATATGGCTCTAAAATATGATTTAAAATTTAAAGATATATTTAGTTTTGACTGACCCAAAATAAGACTACGACAAGTTAATATTAATATATATTTTATGAAGGAAAGAAGAAATATAGGGATTTGATATAATAGTTGATGAATGTGATGAAAGATGTAACCATCGCACAAACATCTGGTAAAAAAAATAATACCGTAATAACTCACCACCTAGACGGAAAAAAAGGGGAAAAATTAGAGGGCTGCACGTTACATTACAACCCTTTTAACGAGAATGTGATGACAAGGCGCGAAAAGTTGATGAGCTGAAAAATTGCATCGAGTTGCTCTAATGAAATCATGAACATTATACCATACCATTTATCAAATGTAGCCCCCCTCTTTTACGTGATACGATGATTTGATGTTCATAAATAGTTTTCCCGATAAAATGTCATTTTTCACCTCCAACGTCATCATCAAAAATTTGGCTAATGAAATCATTAACATGATAGCATACCATTCATCGAATGCCGTCCCGTCTTTTTAATGATATAATTTAATTTCCCTAAATGTTTTTTCCAGATATTAAATCTCATTTTCTGCCACCAACACCATCGCCAGGCAGGCATCGTTGCAAATCGTTTTTAACACCTTCATTAGTTTCTTTTAATGTCTGCGATTTCCTTTTTACTAGACTTACTTTTTTTGTCACTTGCCATTTATGTATTGTAACGCCTCACCACTGAACATGTATGGGGCCATTAGTCTTGAAAAT
This sequence comes from Echinarachnius parma, assembly GCA_037951105.1. Taxonomy (NCBI): domain Eukaryota; kingdom Metazoa; phylum Echinodermata; class Echinoidea; order Clypeasteroida; family Echinarachniidae; genus Echinarachnius; species Echinarachnius parma. The sequence continues at coordinate 139,391 of JBAMJV010006269.1, read as the reverse complement.
GGACATGTGTATATTCAATTTTTCAATAATAATGATACGTGATAATTTTTGAAGTCAGAAATTAACATGATAAATTGTCTAATTTGTTATTTTTCCCTTTTTTATTCTCTTTCATGTTTCTTTCTTGACTGCGTCATCTTCTTCATCATCATCACCATCTTCATCTTCTGAAATCAGGTGAGTAATTTAAAGATGTAAAGTGCTTTTAGGGTTTAAAAAATGATTTATTCAAATGCAGAATTAAGTTGAGACTGAGATAATGAGTGGAAAGGAGATATACAAAAAACAAAAATTAATCATTTAAAATAAAAGACAATAAAGAGAGAATTATATATATATACAGGGAAGTAAGAGAGAGTGATGGATGTATGGAGGGAGTGAGAGAGGGGAAAATAATACAAGTATTACAAAATAAATTGTCAGAAATCAGCAAAAAGGAAGAAGCTGGGAATAAAACGAGTTGAAGATAAAACAGGGGGGGGGGGCAAAAAATGGATTGATGTATGGAGGGAATGAGAGAGGGGGGGGGGGAGGAGAAAATAATACAAGTATTACAAAATAAATTGTCAGAAATCAGAAAAAGGGAGAATTAGCTGGGAATAAAACGAGTTGAAGATAAAATGGGGGGAAAAAATGGATTGATGTATGGAGGGAATGAGAGAGGGGGGAGGGGAAATAAATACAAGTACAAGTATTACAAAATAATTTGTCAGAAATCAGCAAAAAGGGAGAGGCTGGGAATAAAAAGAGTTGAAAATAAAAACAGAGGGCAAACAAGAGTCAGTTGCCTTCATGATGTAATGGGATTTGGAGAATGGGTATTGTCACAAATCATCAAAAACAGTCCCGAATTTATACTCGAATTGCGAGTGGAAAAAATGACAAATTTCATGTACTCCATGGAACCCAATCAAGGGTGAAATTGATATCGCCTTGGAAGACAATGAATTCGTAGAGTGGGGAAAATGGATGCGACCAAATTGGAAAGAAAAATGTACATGTAAGAAGTAATTTTTGGTCCAAATGTGAAAAGGCTCTCTCTTTAGTTTGCCAGTGGTGGTTTGTACCTGTGTTGTTCTTCTTCCGTTCATCTCTTATTCTTTCTATCCTTTTATCTGTTCTCTCTCTTTTTATACTCTTCTATCTATCATATTGTAAGCTTTTGATTGTTTTTTTGTTTGTCTCTCTTTCTGCGTCTCTCTCCTCTCTTCTCTTAATTATTAAACTTCTCTATATTATGTCTTTGTCATTCAACCCTACTCTACACCCACTTTCTTTCTCTCCCCCTCTCTCCATCACTGCTCTCTACTCTCCATCTTTTCCCCTTTCTCTCTGGGTATTACTGCCTCCTCTTCCTTTTCTCCGCCTCTTCTACTAACTCTCTTTTCTTCTGTTATTAATAATCTCTTTTTGTGTTTCAATTTTCACCTGTTTTTCTGTTTTATTTATCCCATTCTCCCATTGTTATTTATCTCAATTTCTGTCCAGTCCTCTCCCGTATGTCCCATTTTGAGTTCACCGGGTTGAATTGCCCAGTATGGAATATCCTACCCACCAAACTTCTCTCTCTCAGTCTCTCTCCTTCTTTCTATCTTTGTCTACATGGTCTACTTGTTACTCTACATGTCTGCCTCTTCTCTTATCCTATCTTATCCTAACCCTCCTTTCTCCCTCCGTTTCTCCACTTCTCTCTCCCCCTCTCCCCTTCTCTTCCCCCCTCTCCCCATCATCTCTCTACTAGTGTTCTACCTTTTTATTCCAGATTTCTTTCTGAGTTCATGGAGTTGAATTACCCAGTAAGGGATATGTCCTACCCACCAACCCACCCACCCTATCTCGGTCGGTCTGTCGGTCGTTGACATGCGCGCAGCCTTCGTTGTGGTTACGATACCGTGTAGGGAATATACTCATATATATATCTCTCATATCAACATACAATACAATACAATCATAGACAATACTGTATAAATCGGTAGATGCATATGTGCCATCTGCATTAATCACCATATGAATATATTATGAAAAATTCATGCATGATATCATATGGTAAAGGGCCTTTAAATATGATTGCTCTCGGAATTTCATTCATGCTCATGGTATGTGTATGGATTACAAATAAGAATAAATTAATTCAGCTGAAATTGTAAATGATTTCTATTTTGCAACCTGTACGCATGAATGCTAAGTGGTTTCAAATAATGCTTGTATACATATTTACACAAGTATAATGAAACTAAACATCCATTGTAAGTGATATGAGTTATAACATTTCACTGGAATATATCTAGAATATATGCAGTCTACTGTATTTTATAGGGAAAAAGATGCATTTCATCTCAATCACCTACTAATGAGTACTATTTGATTTAATTCAATTTAGAAGATATGGGAGTGTGGCATTGTGAATTAGAATCTGAACAAAACCTTGCATGGCAGAGCGTATTATGTAGAGTAACACTCAGTGACCCTTATTCCAGTTGCATTTGACGCTGGTCATGGCGGTGTACATTGTCTGTTTACCCGTTATGATCAAGTACAGTACTTAATACTTAGTGACCCTCCCCATCAAAAAATATTTTAATTCATTTAAAAGATATGGGAGTATGGTATTGTGCAAATCTGAACAATATCTTGCATGTCGTCTGGAGCATATTATGTACAGTAACACCAAGGAAAAGCTCCATGGTAACACTCATTGACCCCTATATTCCTGTTGCATCTGACGCTGGTATACATTGTGTGTTTACTTGTTGTGACCAAGTACTTCCCGCTACTTACGCAAGCATCCTCTTCCATTAGGTGGGTAAATATGCCAGCCTTGAGATGGAGAACCAGGAAAGGCAGATTGATAAGTAAACAACAACGGAGATAGGAGGAGGGGATGGGAGGAAAGGAGACGGAGGGGGAGGATAAGGAGGGCGAAGCAAGGGAAGGAGGAGAAGGAGGAGGGGGAGGGGGTTGGGGTAAATATGGCAGCCTTGAGATGGAGAACCAGGAAAGGCAGATTGATAAGTAAACAACAATGAAGATAGGAGGAGGGGATGGGAGGAGAGGAGAACGAGGGGGGATGGAGGGGGAGGAGGAGGAGGATAATGAGAAGGAGGAGGGGGAGGGGCTTGGGGTAAATATTCCAGCCTTGAGATGGAGAGCCAGGAAAGGCAGATTGATAAGTAATGTTCAACAACGAAGATGGGAGGAGGGATGATAGGGAGGAGAAGGAGGGGGAGAGGAGGATGAGGGCAAGGAGCAGATAGAAGAGGTGGAGGAGGTGGAGGAGGAGGAGGAGGATGGAGAAGATGAGAGGGAGAGGAGATAGACAAGTCCTCCATAAGGGGATTAAATGTGTCAGACTTGAGATGGAGAGGTAGAATTATAGATAAACAGTGAGGAAAATGGGGGAGGAGGGGGAAGGGGGATGAGTGGGGAAGGGAGGGGAGAGTAGATAGAAGAGGGGGAGAGGGTTGGGATAAATCCGCTAGAGTTGAGATGGAGAGGTATATTGATAGGTAAACAAAATGGAAGAAGGGATGAGGGATGATCTGGAGGAGAAGAAGACAAGGAGCGGAAGGGGGAGGAGGAGTAATATGAAGGGGAGGATGAGGAAGAAGAAGAAGGGGAGGAGAAGGAGTGTGAAAAGAAGGAGGAGGGGGTTCAGGAGTTATGGCAGAGTTGAAATTGAGAGGTAGATTGATAGGTAAAGGTGACGAAGACAGGGGGGGGGGTTGATAGGGATAAAAAGGAAAGGAGGACTCTGAAAGGTGGATAGGAGGAGGTGGTGGAGAATTTGAAAGGAGAACAAGAATGAGATTTTGTGGCTCAATCGCTTTCACTTGCATTCTTTCCGGAATCCGTAGACAGAAAAGCAGAATGCTGAGTTATTTTCGGCTTACCTCTTAACCATCTCTTGACACGGATGTCTTCTCCTAATTTCTCCCTAAATTGACGATGTTAGACCCAAATTCCTTCCCCTCCCTTTAAAAAAAAAACGTGGCCTTCTTGTTTAAATGCCTCCATCCCCCTTCATTTCCTCATTGTTAGCATGGCCGACAAAGAAATTAAAGAAAATCAGAGGCACTTGCCAGCCGGTTGCCGTGGTGACTATTTAGCTTGGCCGACTACTGTCAGAGCCAAACGAGGGCTGTATTTGTTTCAATACTGGCTGCACTGGGATACTTGTCACACGTAGTATGTAAGTTGATTCGTTGACATAGAACATGGCTTGAGCAAAACTTGAATGTTAATTTTTGGGGGATTTAAGACCGTTTTTAGGGCTACGATGGCCTCATTTTGTGTTCAGTGCGTATTCCATTCGTTGACCCCCAGCCAAGATAGCTAGGCAAAAATTATATTCGTCTTGTCACACGTAGTATGTAAGTTGATTTGTTGACATAGAACATAGTTCAGGCAAAAATAGAATGTTATTATAAAGCGCATTCTCAGTTAGAATCCAGTATAAGCGTGGATTTGATCAAATCCATCATGGTATGAGATATCTCGGTCACGGTCCTCGGTAAGTGAAAAGACCATGATGCCGATGGAATATTCTTTTCAACTGTTCACTTGTCAAAATAATGTAGTGTGTACAAAATATGTTGACATGGCACATGGATTGAGCAAAACTTGAATGTTAATTTTCTTGGGATTTAGGACCGTTTTTAGGGTTCGGATGGCCTCATTTTTTGTTCTGTGCGTTGTTCATTGACCCTATCCAAGATAGCTAGGCAAAACGGCTACCATAAACAAAAATTGATACTTGCATGTATGGTTTTCAACTGGCTAGATGTCAGATATGTTGTATAGTATTTATCTACAATTTGTTTTAGACAGAACATACCAAGCTGGATGGTATGAAGCGTAATAGACCCAAGTCCGTTACATTACGGGAACGGCAAGTTGAAATAAACAGCCACCATGTTTGAATATTGTTTTCAACTGGCCAATCGTCAGATCTAGTATGGAACTCGATCATGTTGACACCGAACATGGATCATTGGACAAGTATTGAAATGTTATTTCCACAGGCCATTTCAGGACGGTCTTGTTAGGGTACGATCGAAGCGCATATTCTCCATAGACCCCAGTCCATTATATTTCGCAAATGGTCCACGGCAAGTTGAAAGAGCAGCTACCATGTTTGAATATTGGTACCATCAGGCAGAGTGTCACACATGATATGTAACATGATCCGCTGACATAGAAAATGAATACTCAAATTGGCTATGAATTACCACTTTATATATTTGTGAAACTCATGTTGTTGACATTTATTTGAAATGTGAATTTGTTCATAATTGTGTGATTTTGTACCCCTCCCTTTCCGACCCCTTTCATTCAACTTTGTACTTTTCTGAATTCAAGGTTATTCTATACTTCTGACTGAGATTCTGCTAATAGCCCGGTCACATATCAACGGATTGCGCAAACGGATCTCGAACGGAGAGCTAAATTTTTCATCCGTTCTATACGTTTCTTGTCTGTTCCTTGTCCGGTGATGTACGTTGTTCTATGTTTTGTACATGAAGCAATGGAGACGTCTTTCATCACCGGATAATTTAATTTTGCAAATTGTCTATTCATTGGGCATACGTTTCCGATATCCATTGATATCTGACCGGGCCATAAACAGCTAAAAATCAAATACTTAGTACCTACTGAGTTTCTTCTTTTCTTTGAGTTTTTTACAAATGATTTTCGAGCATTTTTCTATGTACTTCAGTATATTTCACGAAGCCTACTGCTCACGCACACTACACAATCTGATACCATTTGGCAAACAACAACGCATCTGAACTAAGGCAAGATATGTGTGTTTAAAACATGTAGTATAAAGAAGATCCTCTATAAATGGTCACTGGCTTTAGATCAAAATGTGTAGTGTGCACTGGGATAAACATGCAACCTTGTATGTATGAATTTTAATTATCTTTTTAAATCAATTAAATTCAAGTGAGAGAAGTATTTGATAAATAACCCATCGCCTATGCCATATGGGAACCTGGTGAAGCTTATCAGTTCTAATTCTATGGGGATTATACAATCCAGCACAGAACAGGTTAATAACATTAGGAAGTATAGAATATATGGATGGCAATATTTTCAAATCATTTATGACATTAAATTAAGAAGTAATATTCGTTTGGGAGCAAATCACAAATCTTTGAGGAGGGCTAGTATAGCTTTGCCATATACTTTCAGCCAAGGTAAATGGCCTGACTACAATGTCAACCTGATACAAGATATGTCATCAACTTATCATGCATGGTGAACAGTTGAGGGCATCTGTACCCCATTCACACTCGGAAGCCAATTTATGAAGACAAGTCTTTTCTTTTTGCGTTGATCCTTACCCATTTTACACAATTTAAGAAATCTTTTACCACCCTAGCATATGTGTCAAACTCTTGAGGACATCTTTACACCGTTCACACTCATAGTGAAATTTAAATTTGAAACAAAATTATGATAGCAATCTCTCATCTATCTTGCATAATTATGTCTGAAACAGTTGATCAATGTCATATGAGAAACACATGTTCTCACTCGAAAGATGTACAGACAGTAACAAACGAACAAACGATTATCCAGACACATGTATACAAACACACACATGATTATTGTGACATACACCAATCAGATTAAAGCTCATTAGGAAACCACCACTGCATGGCTCTCGATCAGAAGGGGTTCACTTTTTTTCTGGATTGAAAAGCCTAATCCCCAAATTGCCCCAACAGTGAGAGTCTCTTACCCCCTCTTAATCCAGCTTAGCCCTTCTTAATCCTTATATGAGGGGATTAATAGGGGAATCCTAGCCCCTAAGCAGCTTATAGGCCCTCATTGGCACCAAGCCTCTATTACCCTCAAGAATTAGAGAGGTTTGTATCTTTTCCGGAACTTTCATAATAACTTTTGATATGAAGAGATGCTTTAGATTACTTTTAAGAATTGGGGTGTTTTGTATCTTATAAGTTTGAGGAACTTTTATTGTTAAAAACAGAGTTGTTTTCTGAAGCTTATACAGATTATAGGACTATGCTAAGATGCGATGTTTTGATCAACAAGTAGTTTGTGTCTTATAAGATTGAGAAACTCTCATGATATTGTTAAAACTGGGTTATTTTCCGGAGCTTACAGAGATTATGCTAAGATGAGATGTTTCAATGACACTTAAAAAAATTAGAGTGGTTTGTATCGTATAACTTTGAGGAACTCTCTCAATATTGTTGAAACTTAGTGACCGAGATGGAGCTTATGATGATTATCCTAGTATAAGCTTTGGAGTAGCTCTCATGATATTCCCATAAACTTAGTTCTGAAAGCTTTGAATAAATATGCAATGAAACAACTAAATGTTACTGTTAGCTGTATCAAACATGCATGTAGAGAAACTGACAAGAAGTATATAATCTAAACGAAAAATGATTAAAGAAAATAGTGCTTCTCCGGGATTTGAACCCGAGACCTGCAGATTGCTTGTAGGGTGCTCTTACCAACTCGGCTAGAAAGCTCATGTGACGGTCTGGAACTAAATTGAATGTGATGCAATGTGCAATGCACTTCGCAATCTCAAACAATACAGAAAAAAACTTTGTCAAAATAAAAATTCCTTTTGCCCAATAGTTCACAGAGCATAAATTTAATGTAAAGCTATGTACAGTACGACCAATACAATCTATGATAAAAAAAGAAGAAAAAATACTTTTTGGAAGTCGAGATAAAAATTCCATGGGGTCAAGAGTATGTATTTGGAATGTAAAACCTATGTACAGTACAACCAATACAGTCTGTGACAAAATCAAAATGAACTTTTGGGAGTCAAAACTACTGTAAATTCCAAACCTGAAATACTACCCAGTTGCAATTCAAGCCACGCCAGACACGCATTATTTGAGATGGTAATTGTAATATTATTCCGATTACACTTTCTTCAGGGCGACTTTCAAATCCACGGGGAACCCGGAACGTCACACTTTGCGGATCACATTTACTCTTGAACAAAATGTTTCTGGGATAGGATGTAGAAATGATCGATGTGTTAATATGTTGTTGTTCTTTTTAAATTTGAAGTATTGACAATGATTTGATTTTGATAGATCACGCGTGTAATTTAGCGAAATAAATGTTCTACAGGTAAAATATTTCTGTTATTTGACTTGTAAAATTGGATTAGATTATGAAAGAAATTTCACTTTGATGTGTTTTTTTTTTCTTTTCCATTTTTATTTGACTGACTTTGCAATACAAACTATTAATTTTATATCGCGTTGTTTGGAATTAAATCAGGTATTTTCTAGAATAGTAACTATTGGGATCAAAAGTCATCCATTATAAAGGTGCAGTTGCAGACTGTGCTTGAGATAAATGTCTAATTTCTACGAAAAACAACTTCTGGCTTTCGAAAATCATATCGCTTACAAATTGTATTTCATTATTATAGATTTGATACACATTTCTTGTCATATTTCTTTGAACATTATACTCATACCCTGTAAATGTTGGAACTGTTTTGTGTTAGTGCAGGTGATAGAGAAAGTATTAATGGTCAATAATTCTGATATTCGAGAGCCTCATAAAACAAAGTGTCGTCCCCACAATTCGTGACTCACTACCACTTTGTGGAATTTCCCCAAAGTTTCCAAGATGTCTTCTTTCTGTTTTTACCTCATTTTGATGAGCGCAATAGTTATTCTTAACGGAACCACCATGTCTGTATTGTTTCAATCCGCGGTCAAAGTCATATAATCTTTTTAACTGCCTGTTTTGTGGGGGTTTATGGTATTGCTTTGGTGACAGACTCAGAAATTTTTGCACTTGCCAGCTAGCTTTTCAAGTTAAGAATGGGTACAAGTTTTGGATAGAGGTCTTTTCAGACTTTTAGTTCGCACTGTTTTGGGCAATTTGTTTTGTTGTCTAGCTCAGGCTTTGTTTTATGGCATTTTTATGATTTATTTTGCGTGACAAAGTCAGATTTTTGTCCCTAGCTGGCTGACTTTTCAAAGTCAAGGATTGGTGAAAACTCTTTGATTATTTGTCTTTCTGGATTTATGCACTGTTTTGACAAGTTTTTGAGCCTAGCTGCTCTTGTGTTTTGTGGGATTTTAATGGTATAGATTTGGTGACAGAGTCAGAATTCTTGCACTTATCTGTTAGTTCAAATTCGGGGAGTGAATTGGGTGTTTTGGAAACTTCATTGCATAAAGCATTTTATTTTGTTTATATGTTATGGACTGACTTTATATATATAGTATATGAAGGAAAAAGACAGAAATTAACTGTTTTATTCAGAAGAATTGAATTCTGTTGTTGAGTTTTGCTTAGCAACCATTTCATTTTATGAGGTCTACCAGTTTTGGCTTCTTGGCAACTTTCTGATTGCTTCGGAATAACAGATTTATGTCCTTTTGTATTGCTAGTCTAGACTATGCCCCAGTTCCTGTAACTAATTTCATATCAAATTACAATACTTTATTACAAATTACAATATTTCATTAGAAATAAGCTACGATGTAATAAAAAAAGGTCATTTTCAATTGTTATTTGGATAAGATTGTCTTTCCATGTGATGTGAAATTCCAACTTTACATAAAATAAATGAACAGATCGTAACAATCTATGACAAAATATAATGTCTTAGAGCGAGCTATACTGCCAAACTATACAAACAATCTTTGTTTAACCTGTCCATAGACTTTTTATAAGACGATAATATTGCAACGTTCCTTTCAAATTTAACAAGTAAAAATCCAGACTCTTCAAACTAAACATATGATATCACAATGAAAATGTTTAGTGGCAAGGTACATTCCAAATCAATAAGATGATTATATCATATACATCTTAGTTCAATTGTATCTACACAATGCACATTGTGGTTCAATTTGTCTGAATGCTCCTAAACAAAAGTCGAATATTTCACATTTCCTTGGGGCATCATACAGTTAAAAGCAGACCTCCACATGTGCTATTTGATTTACAACTTTCAATTCTCAAGTTCGTTGCAAAAGACTGCGGGGGAAAAAATATATATTTTAAAGCTTAGACTTGGAGGTAAATTTTGACTTCTGTAGAAAAATGATGACTGTTGATTTGGTATGTACTATACTGTTTTGTAATGGTTAAAAATAAGCCATTAAATGAATTGAAAGTTAAATATTCTCATACCATGTCTATAGTACTGTATGGGAATGACAGTCACCATTCAAGGGTCTTTGCAGCTCGATGGTTGAGCGACCAGTCTAGCAATCGAGATGTTTTGAGTATGATTCCTGGCGAAGCCTATTTTCTTTGTTCATTTTAATTTATTTGTTTTGTCATGTCATTTGGTATAAAATATGTTTTGTAATGGTTAAAATTAACATATTGAAAAAATTGAAGCATATTATCCTCTGCCCAGGGTAGTGGGTTATGTACAGTTCTTGTTTGTATTACATTTGGTATAAAAAAAAATCTTTTTAATGGTTGAAAATAAACCAAGAAATGCATTGAAACATACGCTCATAATTTGCCCACGGAAGTGCATGGGTTACTGCTTATTAGCATTATCTGTTTTTACAACAATGCATTTGACCTTTAACCCCCCAGTGTAGGTCATTACTAATCAACCCAGCCCACAGAGTTGGGACCAGATTTACGACCGCGCAAATTGTCCCCGAAATTACACGGAACTCCTGGAGGATATTCGGTTGCAAAAAGCCATAACTTTTCTGACATCGCTTGAAATTACTTAAGAATACTTGGTTGCAAGGGCCATAACTTTTCCAACCAAAAAATGTATTTCGAATTACGCAGCGTTGGTTAACTTTGATGGTTATTGCGCTGTGGTAGTTCGTAATCGCTATTTGTTTCAAATAAAGAGTTATTTTTTCGCGGTTATCGCGCGATGACGAACGTTTCAATTGCATTCTTGTGCGATGTGTTTTCTTTCCTTGGTTTATGCGGTTGTCTGTTTTGGCTAATCTAGTATTTTTCTTGTATATATATATTAATTTAATTCCTTTTTATCCTTTTGAGTTATGAAGAATTTTCTTACTACTGACACTTGTAAACTTTGTTTTTAAGAATGAATGTACATCTTTGTTCCATTGTCTACCATAGTTTGATATTATAAAATCACACCTTTTCTTATACAAAATACAAAAACAAATTATTCATATTCATATGATGGGGGATAAATATGTAGAAAAAAAAGGCTACAATAGAATTCAAAAGGCAAAGGTGTGCAATGTAGCTATGATACTTTATGAATGGGAATAGATTACAATAAAGGCAAATTTAATGACTAAAGTAATTTGTTGAATTCCCGCCTTTTCGCACCATGGTCATCATCTTTTGAATTTAAAAGCGCCCAACCCCTTTTTATTAACACATAACTATTGGTCAGTTTCTCAGCTTATTAGATTGTCTCTAAGAAACGGCCCACTCAAAATATTGACAAATGATGCAATTGACATGACATCATGACCCAAATAAAGCTTTGCATCAAATATCTATGGACAGATTAAATGATTATCGGCTTTTGCGGAACCGAAACCGTTAATTCTTTGATGAATCCATGCAAAAAAACCCAAGGAACTTTTATTGATAGTGCTTTTGTTTGAAAACTTTGGACCAAGGAAGATTTGATGAAGACTTGAGGTCCTGCTTTTGTTTGAAAGTTTTTATGAGAAACGCAACTGTCGGATTACCTTTTGTTCCTATTGATATATTGTGACTTGCGTCAATTGGATTAAATTATTTAAATACTCCTCTTCGCATTCCAACCGAATTTAAGTGCCGCCATCACGATTAGATGCTAAAATCAATGAAAAACCCCATAAACTGAGGGAACTGAACAATAGCGTAGAGAAATCGAACAATAAAGTTGCGAATTGCACAATTGAGCCGGAATGTGAACAATAGAGAGGGTGTCCTCGAAAGTGAGAATAAGTTGGCGAAACAAAAGCGGGCGGAAAGAAAAGAGAATTATTTCGAGAGTTCCCACTTTTGTTCGAGTCACGGTTTTGGGCCGCGCCACCTGCACTGTCTTGGAGATTATAAGGAGATTATTGATTTGATATCGTTGGATACTTGTAAGACAATAGGATGAGATAGATGCGAGTGTGAATGCAAGGGGGGTATCTAATGGGTAACCTTGAAGTGTCTGGAAGGGTTGTTCACACTAAATATATAATGTTGTATTAATCATTGCAAAATTGAGATTATATTATAAGAATATTTTGTATACTAAGAAAATAGGATGCCATGAAAGTGTGAACGCTTAAAAGTCCTTTAAGAGATCAAATGGTCTATGAAGTACAGGCCAAAAATGAGAAGAAATAAAAAATACCAGTACAAATATGACAAGCTTAGCCAACGGTTTGCGAGCATCACATCCAATTTTCTCCAGAACATTTCAACAAACAAAAAAAGAAGAAGAATAGTAGAATACCATCATAATCCCCTCTCAATGTTAAAAGTCCTTCATTGAATTAAAAGACTCTTTGGGGTAGAGACCTCAGCTGAAAAGAAATTAAAAGAATGAAACGATACAAAATTGATGAGCTTAGGCGACAGTTTGCAAACATTGCATCAGCAGAAAGAATGACTTCTTAAAAGAAGAAATTCCTTCAAACAAAGAATTACTTTTCAATGGATGACTTCTTAAAGGGTAGAATTCCTCCATCCTTTTGTTGTTATTGTTTCTTTGTCCTTGATGAATGGCTGGTCCTTCTTTTTGATCCATTGTGAGTCTAACCGCTGAATCATCGACTCATCGATTGATTAGGGATGATGGGATCTGGTCTAGACTAGTCCGGCTAGTCCAGGACTTGTAGGATATAAGCCCAAGACCTTCTGCCTCATCCATTCTTCATCCTCTTGTCTACATCATTCGCTCCCACTTCTTATCTTCACTTATCTCCTTTTCTTTTTATGTGTATCATTCATTTTCCTTTGTTATACTTTTTCTTTTCCACATCTCTGTTTCCGTTTCTCTCTATCCTTATTTTTTTCTTCATATTTTCTCCTGTCAAACAATTTTAGTGCCTCTTTAACTCAATTGAATTGATCATCTTGGTTCTAGTTCCATTTCTATATCAACTCATTCAGAGCTGGTTCGAAAATACTCCAGCTGCAGTTTGTGGAGGATGCATGTTATAAAATAAAATACAATTGTCTGTTATGTGTTAATTACTTAGTATGCATTTATGTGTTACGTCTCTCTCTACACGTCTTTTTCTGTATGTCACCTTTCTTTCCCCCTCTATATATATTTTATAAATCCAGTTTAGAAGTCTCTCACTGACAAACTTATTTCTTTTCTCTCCATGTCTTCTCCTTTCATCTACCACTGTAAGATATAAACATTCAATCCCTGTGTTCTGTTCCTCTATCTCTCTATCTTTATCAATCCTGTTCAGTCTGCCTCTTCTCCGCCAATCTTATTTTATTTCCGTCCATATATTCTCCTATCCCCCACCCTCCAGTAAGATGTCTACGTTCAATCCAATTAAACTCTTCCCGGATTCAATTGAACCCTCGTGTCAAGTAGATTTTGTCGAGTGCAATCACCTTAAAGCCGATACATCCATCCTCTTTTTTCATCCATTTTCATTACCCTTTACCTTTAGGCATCAGTAAAATATGAGTATGAAATGATCAAACTTGAGTTGAATGATAGCTGAGAAATAGAAGTTGTAAATCCAAGGGGCTTCAATTTCAAATTGAAGCTAATTGATAAACCCAATTTTACATAATGCTTGTTGTTAAATATTGTCTTTAGTTTGTATACCCAGAAAGGTTTTTTTAAGCCTTTTTTTTTTAAGTACAAATTGTTCTTCTTTGAAATTTATCATCATGTGAAGTTGCTGCTCTATGAACTGTTCAATATTGATGAAGGACTTTTTTCTTATCTGTTTAAAGCAGAAAGATAGTAAAATGTAATTTAGTAGAATAAATATAGCAAATGCAAAAATTTATAACAAATTTGACAAATATCAGTACTAGTAAATAATTCTGCAAGATATTCTAAAAAAAGAAAGACACCATTTTGGAATTTGATGAGTCATCCAAACTTCAATTCAAAGTATTAGATAATTTGTTCATGCTACAATACTCACAGACAGAATTATGACTTGTTTAATTAAACCTTGACGCCTGAGCTGAGTATTCACAGTAATTGAAGCATTAAAAGGTAAATAACTTCTTTCATGGTCGCCGGCATATTAGCAAACAAGTTCTACCCTTGATTTCCCAAGCGAAACGTCAACAACCATCGCAGATTTAGAGAATATCGGATTAAGAAAAAAAGTTTAACAAAAAAATCCTGTATTTAAAATGTATTATTAACCTGTTTCAGTTAGCTCTGGTCTTGTAAATACCTAGGCTGGTGTCTATGGAGAATGCATGTTATACCCAAATCAGATAGTTTGTAAATGGGTTAACCCAGCCTTTGAGATTCTGCTATCCCCATAGACTTTGTACAGAGCCTACTAGGTTCCAGTATTAAAGCAGTGAGGAGGAAAAACCCCATAGTATTAAAGTAACAAAACAGTTCAGTTTTTGCGCTGCTTCCTCAACCGTGAAATCAGCTTATTATCAGCTTATTTGCATCAGATTTTCGGATCAGTGAAAAACACTGTCAATATTTTGCCTACCCGAAGGACAGTCGCCAAAGTGATCCTCCAAAAATTTGAAAGAAGTTGTTTTATGTCTCGTTTTTAAGTTCCTGATTATACAATTGTAGGTTGTTTTGCAATTTTGGGTTTAATCTTCAGATTACTCTATTGTATGTTGTTGTGAGCTTTTTGGGGAATAAAATCACTTTTGTCCTTGTGAAAATAAAATGAGGATTTTCTTCTTATTTCACTGTCGCTGTACAGTGGGAAGATTTGTTCTCCTTTTTATTAATTTGTGATGAACAAAGATTTTCTCCCATTGTTATTGTGTGGCAGGCTAATGGGAGTGACATGTCCCTGAGTGTACAGCAATTTCCTCCAGTCCTGGCGCCAAGTGTAATTGTGCAATCTCAATCGGCGCAAATTGCATCTAGTGCACTATTAAAATTACCTGTATTATCTCATAAAGAATAAGAATAGTGCTTGTTTTCGAATAAGATGACTTCATCTCATCAAATATATATAACTTTATATCAATTTTATATCAATAGGGCTTGTGCACTATTAAAATCACTACAGCTAAGGTCTTTATATTTTTTGTATGATAAAGGTTTCATAAGATGAATTGCACCAACCAGTGGGAGTATTTTAGTCTTCTTATTGAAAGAGGATCTAACTTTTGGTCAAATTAAAGGATTAAGATAGAGACGTAGATAAGGCCCCTCCCTCTTTTTTCTAAGAATTTCTTTAGTAGGAAATTGCCAGAAACTCTTTCCCTGAGTCAGTATGTACAGTACTATTGTGATGACGGTATATCATAAATGCACACTCTTTTATTCTGGAGGAATTGAAAGTTTTAATTTCAGAACAATTTATCGCTTCCCCTCCTAGTTTTGAGTAAATTTGAAGAAAAAATTGATATTGATGGGGAAATTAAACTCTTTGAGTTGCTTCATAATTGATTGCCCTTATTTTCTCTTCACTTCATGAAATAAAATGTCGGATTCTGAACGTTTTATTTTTTGTAATGAAAGTTCCATGGCTATTCCTTCACTTCTTGACATACTCATCAAGATGAAAGCTCCAAAAATCTCAAATTTTATAATGTGTTGAACTAATCAACTTTCCCTCCCTTTTTTGAGGAAAAGACAACTTTTGATTCTGAACTCATGAGTTATTAAAATTCCTTAGCTATCTCTTCTCATCTGGACACTCTCATCAAGACGAAAGCTTCAGAGATCCCCAACCTTTCCAATCCCCTCCCCATTGTTTGTGTACAAAGGCTTGGGCCCACAATAGCAACAATGCACTTAAAAACGGATGGCCACCAACAAATCAATATCGGCTAGCGCTGCGGTATGCAACGCTAACGTATTTGGACGCTAAAATACATTACCACGTCAGGCCCAATTGGATACAGACTTAGGATGTATTGGGGGACTGATATATAGATAAATGTATGGTCAGTGGCTTGGAAGGAATTCATTTTAAGTTTATGAATATAATACAGACAAGTAGAGCTATCACTATTTTGATTAAAAATAATAAGATATGCAAATGCATGTAAGATTTACTTAATTAACAGGTGTGTTCAAAGACATTTTTTTTTAGCATTTTATATTGTCATAAAAACATTTTAAACATTTTGAAAATGAGTAATGAAAAAAAAATGTGAATCATAAGTTTAATATTTTGTATTTCTTTCATCTGTTTTTTGTTGTGGTTATTATTTAGTAACTTTAGTACATTATTCAGCAGTTTTGATCATCATCATAGTGCTGAGATAAGTTTTAATTTGTTAAACCAACATTTCACAACAAAGAATATGCCATGTTAAATGGGATTAGTAAAGAAATTTTTTAAATTGCGCAATATATTGCAATATCTTGCCACATAGACGCGATAGACAAAAATCAATATTTATTATGCAATACCCCGGAATTAGTCAAGATGATTCCAATCAATATATCAACTTTACTGGTGGTGAAGGAATAGATTGGATATTGAAAGGCGTTTCTAAACTTTCTAAAGATATAAGTGACATCCCGCAAGGCATGCATGCCAAGACATGTTAGCGGATGTTGTTGTTGTTATTATTTTATGACTATTGTTGCCAATTTAAATTCTCTTTAATTTTCTTTAATTTTTTGTTGTCTACTCTTCTTTATTTTATTATTTTTTTAATCAAAACTATGCGGATGATGATAATGGTTATTTTAAATAGCGCTATTCATCTTCTTTACATTATCATTACCTTCGTCAACATAATACACAGCCCCCAACTCCTCTTCCTTTATGCACACATCCACCCACCTCTGTAATATTTCTAAAGAATATAAAGGAAATTTGAATTTTGATTAGATATCCTCCCGGGAACTTGCATATATGTCTTTTTCTTTTCTTTTTGTTGCTATCATGTATAATTTCTTTTCCAATTAGTTCTATATTATACTTATTGATACATTTAAGTGGATCCTAATCTCTTTCTTGAGTGTAATTAAAATAAAATATTGATTATGACCTCGTATTTTAAACAGTGATTTGTTACGTAGGAGAAATAACCATGAGATTACATATGTTTGTTTAATACTTCGACATTAATTTGAAAAGTGTAAGGGCCTAAATATCTAAATGGAAAATAGATCTTGAAATCTATTTCGGTTTGCATGAAGGACCGTTTGAATAAGTCCCACATAAAAGCATGAATCTGAGTTATTCCAAACAACATTTAGCAACATCTAAAAGAGGAATATATCAGCCTTCGAAAGAAAAACAAAATGTAAATTCCACCCCCAAAATACCCAAGATGAAACTGATGACTATTCAGCGGAGTGTTTATGGTACAAAGAGTAAATATTTTGACTCTTTAAATGAAGCCAACAATTTGAATAAAAGCTATCATCACTTGATTGAGAGGGGGAGAAAGGAACTTTAGCCAGGAGATTTTGTGATGAAAAGGTCCAATTATAAAGCTGGTGAATTAAGCATCTTGGTACCAATCAACCGAAAAATGATAGAAGTTAAATGCGCACAATTGTGTTTATGATAGTGAAAGGTTTAAAAGAAGGTTATTCTATGTGGGATCATGCTTATTCATGTCAATAATCGCATTCATGTCAATAAGCTTATTATACAGCATTTCTTTTCACTTTCTCCAAATAACTATCCAAATAACAACAGAACAAGAAAATCCTAAATACCCCTTGAAGGTTTCGCCGGATTATGTCCCATACATGTATAGCCTGATTTGTTGGCGGCCTCAATTCTCAATTCCTGATGGATTTTGTATTTAAAAAGATTTATTTGGGGTAGATATTTGGTGTTTGCGTGAGTGGGTTAGCTCAGGTCATACCTAAATTTTCCAAAACATTTTTGAATGTTCAAAAATCTTTCCCCAATTTTCTCTTCCTCATAGATTTTTAAGAACATTTTCAAAGTGAATGGGTTGAATCCAGGGCATATAGCCTCATCGATACCTTTGTTTTCCCTTCTCGTCTTACATGTACCTTGCTATAGCCATGTTGCCTGTTTTTTGCCAACTTTACAAACTGTTTCATTTGTTATTCTTTCTTGAACAAATAAACAAGAAGATATATTTTGCATAGTTTGTTACAACTCCTTTGTAGGCACATATATATATGCTTTTATGCACACTATTCTGTTGTGGGACCATAAACACCCCTACTTCAGTTCAGATCAGCAAATAAAATGAGACCAAAATGATAGAATTGCCTTGCTGACACCTCTCCAACCCCCCTTCCACCCCTAAATAAGCTGACCTCCGTTTCAGAAGTCCTACGGCTTCTGTTTTTACTTCAGCTTTAATTTGTCGCAAGAGAACTGGTAAGGCTTCCCAATTTACCAGCGACGGGCGGCGGTGCGTTTCAGCCAAAAGTGACTTCTCAATTGATTCTATAGTATTCTATATACCCTGGATATGTAACTGTATATCTTGGATGTTTGGATTTCAGTAAGAACTGACTTTTCAATTCGTTCTTACTTCTATAGTGTTTTATCCTCGACCCAAAGCCTATCAAATGCTAACTAACTCTTTAGGGTGCATCTCTTGTAGAGATTCTTGGCATTAATATTTGTATCCCATCTCAATTTGTGGTTTATCCTATAAAGCGTGTCATACATGTGTGTAGTCTGTAGGTGAAACTGTTATATTCAGTGAGCTAAATGTATTAATATATCCTCCTTTACTTGTGCTTGTGAAAGTGACAGAGATTCTTATCCCAGAGAGGCACCTCTCTGCTCATCACTTGCCCTATTGCCTGGGGGCAAGTAAAAATAAATGTTGGGCAAGTAAAATATAATTAATGATCTAGTCTAGTTGCCCGAACAGGCATCTAAATTATTTTATTTATTACAAGAGAAAATATTTAAGTAGAGAAAAAGGTTAGTGTGGATGCTTGACGTATAGATGAAGCATGCTATGTACAGTGCAGTATAGATCTGGGATATATTCTCATGAGGACACTTCAGATGTGCCCATCGATATCCACACCAGAAAATATTGACTAATATTTGGAGTACAAAAGGGCCACTCCAGTCTAGCTTCAAGGTTCCTAGTCTATAGCACAATGGGGATAGGATCCGAGTGTAGGCCCTGGTCTAAGGACTCTAATAAGAATAGGAACCGAGTCTGAATGTGTATAATGGGATTCCACCTGGGTACAATGGACTATGTCTACCAACAATAGACCAGGTCCTACTTACATAGGAACTGGTCTTCCTTTCTAGTCCTGCGTTACTTGGGGTGAGGTGACGGATATTCTATTCTAGTTTGAATTTAGACCAGTTATTCAGACTACGTTTGACATTATTTTACTTGATTTTAAGTGCATTACATTTCTACCCAGTAGAGTTAAAAATAATACAAGCAATGAAAAGAAATAGAAATGAAGAAAATCCATTCAATGAATTACACATTTATTATTAAAAAAAAGAAAAAAAGTAGGCAGCAATGAAGGTTCTAGCAAATACAAATGTTAGATCTGAAGTTATGTTATATCTTTGTTGAGACAAATTATTGATATTTGGTTGCAGCTTTGGCTGGAATACAGAGACATTTGGAATAAAACAAAGCAAAACTAAAAGATGACATGTGGCCAAAATACAAGACCAAACTTTTAGGGATGCTCCCCCAAAACTAAACCCCAGAGGCATTTCGAGACTAGACTACTCCAAAGTCTCACGTCTCACATATCGATCCTATCATTTCGGACCGCGGTCCACAATAGGCGGATGGTGCTAAGGAATGCGGGGGTATTGTCTGGACCGAGGCGGGGCCCCTTTGTGCTTCCCTCACCCCATCCTCAATGGAGCTAAAGGAGGCACAATAGGGGTGCGCTCAGGACCCACAATAGGGGTGCAAGACAACTTTAAGAGTGCGTAATACCATGATAGGAGTGCAGAGGACCACTATCAGATCACGATATGAGTGCGTAGGACCACTATAGGGGTGCATTGGGACCACAATCGGATGTCAAAGGGGTACAATTGGAGTGCATAGGGGGGCACAATGGGAGGTCGATATATTTGACTCTCTGTTTTGGGACAGGGGTAGCGTATTAGTATCTAACTGTCCGTCGTCAATGGGGGGAAAGTGGTTTAGATGTATAGAAGCCTAGTGACTGTTGATGGCAATTGAGGCATCAATTGAGACTCTCTCTCTCTATGACTGAGATGTGATGGGTGATTACATAATCATCATAGTAAGCCCCCCCCCCCCCCCCTCATGTTTCAAAGGTGAACTCTAGAGGGGGCTAGTTCAGTCAATCTATCACTAGGATGTAATTTCATTAACTACTTTGTATTACTTATTGGGCAAATGGTGAAGATGTGTGGAAATCTTGTGAATATTGATGGCAATTGAGGCATCCAGACTTTCTCTGAAGTTTGATGGATGATTACATAATCATAGTGAGCCCCCCTGTTTCAATGGTGAACTGTAGAGGGGGCTAGTTCAGTTAAATCATCAGAGCATGGACCCTTAAAGTCTAGACTCACTTTTGAAAAGAACTGTTACACAATTACAAATAGAGGTAATTATAGTTTTAAAACAAATCTAAAGTTAATTTCAAAGATAGTAAACCTCAGTTCCCTTTGAGTTTTAGAGTCTAAGAAAGATTGAGAAGCAATCTATCAAATACTGTTTGTTTTTTTTTTAGATTTCAGACTTACATCTTCCATATGAAAAAACTATTGAACAACTTGTTTAGCAAACTATAGTTAGAATAAATGCAGAACAAAATAAAAAATTTCTATGTTCTAAAAACTTAACAACCTTTTAGAGTAAATAAGCCTCCACTGCCAAGGGTTTTCGGGGCAAGAAAAAGGTTGAAAAAGCTAAGGATGTGTTTTTCTATTTGGTAATTAAGTTTCCACCTAGTCTAACCCAGTTCATCACAATCTGGTCCTTTAACCCTCTCACCTCACAACTATTCCTTCTTCATCTTCCTCTTCCAATAAGCACTGCTTCATCTTCAAGCTGGAAGAGTATGAACAGTGTTATAGATGCTAGCACTTGTCCTGCATGTTGCCCGTGGCAAGTACAAATTGATATTGGGCAAGTAAAATGTCAAAATGGTCTAATTTGGTTGCCCAATCGGGCAACTAAATTATTGTTCAACTACCAGAGAAAATGTAATTAATGTGTCAATGGGACAAGTACATTTTTTTGGGGGGGCAAGTAAGATTTGAAATTCATGATTTGACTTGCCCAAACGGGCCAGTACTGACAAAAAAAGGGTTAGTGTAGAAGCTTGGTATAACACCAATTATCCATAGACCCCAGCCCAGGTATTTTAGGGACCGTCACCGGTCCTGAATGGGACCAGAGTTGCCAGAGGACTATTAGCCCCCTTCTGAAACGTTCACTATACATATAGTAGAAGTGTAATATCCTAGGACTAATTAATCAGAGATAGGCGTTGCCTTATGTGCCAAATTGGCACGGGAAGGACTTTAACTTTAAACAAAACCTGAATGGTGTTAATATTACTGGGGGAAATGAGAGGCGCGATGGATGCGAGAGATTCTACGATTATTCAGCCCCAGCGCCTCACTTGATTGAAATTACCCTCGGCTACCTGAATGTGTGAATGACAACATGGGATGGGTGTGTTCAGATGAGGTTGAAGTTAGACGGTTATGGCTGATAATATGGTGTGGGCATGTTCATATAATACTGAAGTTAGATGTTTATGGCTACATGAATGTGTGAAGGACAACATGGGACGGGTGTGTTCAGATGAGACTGAAAATGCATGTTTAGAAAGAGATGAAAATGAATGATGAAATACAGAGGATGCATTCAGTCAAGACAGACTAGATTAGAAATCTGCACCTCAGTACTTACAGAGTTGAAGAGGACAAATTACAAAAAAAATCATGAATACTTCTATAGTGTGATAAAAAGGTGCTGGATTATATACACATTATTACATTGTAAACTCTTGGAATTTTGATAGCAAACATTGAAATTGAGATTAGATAATCATGAAAATAATATGATATGGAACTTGAAATTGATTATAGTTTCAGCTTATTAGTAGAGAGTGTCCACAGCTTTATAATTCAAAGTCATATTTGTTAACGATATTTCTCTCTCTTGTTTTTCTTTTCATGCTCTGTGCTTGCTGACCAACCCGTTCTGTAACTTTGCTTCATCTCTTCAGGTAAGTGAAAAATGTTCAAATATATTTTAGGGAAAAAATGATGAAGGTAAACTGATTCATTAAGGATATTCATGTTTCTGTCAAAAAAGGTATATATATTTCTAAGTAAATTTGTCAAATTTTCTGGAAATATTTCGTTATGAACATGCATCTGTGATTTATCCTTGACAATGATATGGTAAGTGAAAAAAAAGAATGTAAATAACTTTTTAGAAAACCTGGTAGAGATAAATATTGGTGTTTGTAGTTGTTTATGTTTCTCCTTCAACTTGAGAAAATAATTATTTTCATGAATAAACGGGTAAAATGCTGCTAAAAACAATTCCATATGAGCATCATAAGAGCATACTGAGAAAAAAAAAAATCTTCTTGATGACGATGTACACAGGTTTGAACGTTAGCAGCAAAACAAATGTGCCTATAGATGCAAAACTCTACCAAGAAATTGAGTTCCTAATGAGCCAATATAAATTGAGGCAATAGCGGTTCCTTTGTGGGAATATCATTCTGTTCCCCCTCTCCCCTCTTCTGCTTTGGCCCTGTTTTATTTCATCAATCCATTCCCCAAAATTCTTGGATCTCTTTTATAAATTCAATTGGAGCATGAATCTAGCGTGTTGATCCATTTGTTCCATCTCTGTTGGTTTATTTAATGTTGACGCCTTGACTGAACGAGAACAGATATGTCGAGAAAGTGTTTATGAACGAGTGAAGAAAATATTTTATCGATCAATTGAACTAGAATGTCTAAGTCTAAGAGAAATGTGTTGATCAAATGGAAAGGTTATCTTAATTTAAATTGAATTACTTTACTAGAACAATTTTGTCACTAGATCGAACAATTTTTTGTGCATCGTACATGCAGAGAATATGAATCATGACATTTATGAAATTGGAAAGTTTGATGCATTCAAATAAAATGGGGACAATGAATTATGATGCAAAAAACTGCTGAAAACTGCTTATCTACTATATAGTAATTCCTGTGTAAAAAAATGAGAGTCAATATACGTTTAGGTATGAATTATGAGGAAAAAGGTAAACAAATCTGGTTTATATCATTATATTCAGCTCTGAGAAACTAGTATTGCATATAT
The DNA here is from genome assembly GCA_037951105.1 of Echinarachnius parma. Lineage (NCBI taxonomy): Eukaryota > Metazoa > Echinodermata > Echinoidea > Clypeasteroida > Echinarachniidae > Echinarachnius > Echinarachnius parma. The sequence continues at coordinate 116,015 of JBAMJV010006269.1, read as the reverse complement.
ATGACAAACAGAATAGTAGAATTTGTGAAATCATATTAGTTTTATAGTATGATATGATGTAATTATATTCGTATAAACAGTGACTTAGCCCCCTTCTCTTTCTCAACCGACGGCGATATTATCGCAGAAAGTTTGAAGTATTATTTGCAAAATTCGAGGAAGGTTATAAACCTCCTCACTCACTCAGCATCCGAGGGGTGAAATTTCACGTAAATGGGCCATGCGAAGACGAAAACATACATACGACCAACGAGCAATACTTCCCATTGTCTCAGCGAATCGCTAATCCCTAAACAATCTGTCCTTAATTCTCATTGCTTTTGCCCCGTAGCCGACCGACCGACGGATGATAGCTAGCCGTCCCCCCTCCTCTTGAAATGGGGCGTGAAATTTTACCCCCCTTGAAAATGAAAATAGATCTTCGCTACCCTCTATTATTCTTTGAGAAGCAAAAGGGCTCCCCCTTCTCTTGAAATGGGCCGTGAAATTTTACCCCCCTGAAAATAAAAATAAAAATAAAAATGCACCATCCTCTGTTTTTATAGTGTTTGGAGGCTTGAGTTTGGAGCAGTGAACTCTTCTTACAAAAACAAAAGAAAACTTAATTATTTAAAGACGATGACAAGTGAACCTGCAAGAAGCCATCCATCCTAAGTATGTAATTGGGCATCATAAATATAATTCCTCAATTTTTTTTGGTGGTAATTTAGTATTTGAAATAGGGCGTGAAATTTTGCCCCCCTGAAAAAGAAAATAGAAATGCACCAGCCTCTATCTGCTTTCAGTGTTTTGATTTATAGCCCAGTTAATTTTTTTCTCGAAAAAACAAACAAAAGAAAACATGATTATCATAGGTTCAATGACCAGACTACTTGCAAGATCTGTTTAACCCTTTAAGTACTACAACCCTCCACACTATTTTGTGTTGTTTTCCCTTACTGGGACATTCGGGCAATACATTAAAGAAGAACATAGTCTAGCAAACATAAAAGGGTAATAGAAATTATAGAACTTGGAAAGTATAAATCTAGTTCCAATTTAAATTATCATACCAGAATTCTTTTTTTTTCTAAAGATGTTTGTTTTTTCGAGAAAGAATTGAGCTCTTTTAACTTGGTAAAGTTTGCATATTCCCCCGGGGTGATTCAAACAGTGAATACCCTCAAATTTGTCAAAATTTATCCAAATATGCTATATTTGGATGGCATAATAATTGTCCCCTTTGTAAACTTTTAAAAAAGTACAAATTAGCGTGACAAGCATTTGCAAAGGGGAGCAAATAGAGATAACCTCGCTGAATGTTATTATCAACCTCTGAAGGCATACAATTAAAAGCATTTGCCAGGTAAAGAAAGATTTCAATAATGGCGGATTTAAAGAATCTAATAAAAAAATACCTTGGAGAATTTCCACACCTGCAAAATCCTTTTGAAGATGAGGGGAAAACCACAACAAACAGAGGATGAGAAAAGTACAAGTTTATGCCACCTCATCTCAAATATTTATCATCATTGTCGGTGACAATTATCACCTATAATTTACACATTTCATTTCATACTTTAAAATTTGGGTCCCCTGCTGATTTGTAAATCCCTTGCCTCAAATATTTATCATCATTGTTGGCCGCAATTATCACCTAGAATTTAAACATTTCATTTCATACTTTAAAAAGTTGTGCCCCCTGTTGATTTGTAAATCCCTTACGTCAAATATTTCTCACCATTGTTGGTCGCAATTATCACCTAGAATTTAAACATTTCATTTCATATTTAAAAAAAGTTTTGTTCCCCACTGAGTTTTGAACCCCCTTGGGCATCTAACGCTTCAAAGGCTTCAATGAGGCAAACGTAACACCCCTTAAGAGAAATATGCAATTTGCATTCTTGTACTTGGTGTGAACTTGTGGATAAATGTATGTCATATCAATTTGAACATTTTTTTAAAATTCATCTTCTGGGACTAGAGAAGAGTTGGGAAGGATGACAATTAAAAATAAAAAGGGAATACAAATATTCTTTAATAAACATTGTTTGCTAAGAAATACTCTTGTGGACATCTTTTTAAGAATTGCTTTGATTTTAATTCATCTTTGGAAAGTAGAGAAGAGTGAGAAATTATGATAATGAAAGAACGGATGAAAATATTCTTTTTTAAAGTTTGCGTCCTTAGATATATTCTTTTAGACATCTTTTTCTATAAAGAAGAACTGGAGAATCAATTAGAGTTTTTATTTCATCTTTTGGGGAGTAAAAGAAGAGTGGGAAAGGATGACCACGAAAGATCAACAGAAAATATTCTATAACAACATTGTTTACTCAGATATGTTCTTTTAAAACCTCCCCTTTTCTAATAAAAAAGAACTTAAGAATACATAATTAAAAATCCCTTGTCAATACGAAGTGCGATACAGCAAGTTCAAAGCCCTAAATTGAACTAAGGAACCAAACATGCAGAAGTAAATTATCTAACAACCGTAAAACACCTTTCCTTAGCTTAATAAATCCGAACGATGATAATTATATCACTCATATAAAACCTGTTCCCTAATAGATTGTGCAATCCCATGCAGTTGATAAGGGACCCATCAGGTTCCTGTAGGCAGTGGGTTAACCACATACTAAACAAAATTTCACACCTTTTTATTCTTCAAGCATATAATCCTAGGACAATTGGAAATATTATGACAGGATAATATACCCTTCAAAACACAGATTTAATTACACCTTACAAATAATATTCAATAGAATCTTGCAGGGTTATTTTTGTTATCTTACTTACAAACTATTCATCTGTTTTTGTTTAGTGTGTGAATGCAAGATGTTGAAATAGGAAATATTTTTATTAGCCGTTACTAAATAATGTCATCCATTGATTCTCGTTTTATTACCTGTTTGTGCAAAAACAGATCTAATGAATTCAATCATTGTGCAAAAAATGATTTCTGATGATTTCAATGATGTTTGTGCAGCAGTAAATTGTCAGGTCAATACACCACCATAACATGATGGAATAACAGCAACGAAAGGGTCCTCTTTTAATTAGTTATCGCCTTTGATGGACAAAAAGGCATGAATCTGCTAGGAATTTTAAAGATGCCTTTACTGTGTAAACACAGTAATGAACAGAAGTTATCAGTACATTTGCGAGGTTATACAAAATGTGAATGTACCCAACATATCCATAGTTAGGGTCAATGTGCTAACGATGCCACCATACCATGAATCAAATATTAATTGTCAGGGTCTGGGAGCAAAATTTGGTAAAAATAAAGTATTTAGACTGCAAATTTCCTCGATGTTCAAAAGAAACATTTTGGAATTTGTGATGAGTTAGAATGTTCCCATATCCAAGAAAAAATAATAATAATAATAATAATATCGGAAATAATATCGCTAATGATATTCGCTTGTCTCGCAATGTAAAACTAGGAATCTAAACGATCACGACGTTTCGTATGCTACTGCAATACTTTGTCAAATGATAATATCGAATGTAGACACTCGGCTTTTATGCTCTACCGTGGCTCCCAACATCACAATCTCGCATGAGCGACGTGGCGAAACACGTGGCGACGTATCGTACGCTGTTTCGTTAGGCGGGCCGATCCAGTGTTTCGTTGATTGGTTGTTTGCCCGTGTGCACCGGCCAATCAGCGGGTTCCGTTGTTGACCTATCAGGAACGCAATCGCTCATGCGAGATTGTGATGTTGGGAGCCACGGTAGAGCATAAAAGCCGAGTGTCTACATTCGATATTATCATTTGACAAAGTATTGCAGTAGCATACGAAACGTCGTGATCGTTTAGATTCCTAGTTTTACATTGCGAGACAAGCGAATATCATTAGCGATATTATTTCCGATACTATATCCGCAATGGATTATATATTTACTAATAATAATAATGTTTGCGATTTATATAGCGCCTAATATGATTGAAATATTAGTCCTGTAAACAAGTTTTCACTTATGCAAACAAATAATAAATGAACTGTCAAAATCATGTGAACGTGCCCAATGTGTCTATAGTTGCAAACAATGCCACTGCAACATAAATCAAACATTAATTGTCTGGGCCATATAGGAACACTAAAATATGAACAAAGTTCAAAAGAAACATTCTGTACATTTGTAATAAACGTTCCCATTTTCAAGAAACGTGGAAAAGGTTGCCTTTGCACACACAAAAAAAAGCAAATGTGAACATGCCAATGTGTCTATTATATAGTCTCTAACGATGCCGCTGCACAATAAATCAAACGTTAATTGGCAGGGTGGGGACACCAACGCTAAACGGAGCATATAATCTCCCACTCCTACCTGCAAAGGGCACGGAATGGTTCACCTTCAAAACAGAAAATAAGAAATTAAAGTCAAACATTCATGAAACACTGGGGGGCTAATGCTCTAACATTTTTAAACAGGAAATCATCAAAAATGATTTAATTCCCCTTTTTATGTTCTCTACTACATATTTAAATTCCCATGTAGAGTTTTAAAGGGATCTAGTAACTTTGTTGCAAAGTGTAAAAAGTGATGAGTGATTAATAAAATGTGTATTGGTGTAATCTGATATGTCCACAAAGTACTGGGTGACAATTTCACGTTAATTGGATGTTTTTTTTTGCTGAGATATGAGCAAAAATGCAAAGTGATATTCACTAACTCATTGCACTTACTTTGTACATGGCTTAAATTATCCCGTAGACAGTTTAACATCTGAACACTTCAATCGTAAATATCTTTTAAACAAAAGGGAAATTTGAAAAACTGAAACCTGTTCCATGCTTCTATTGTTAATATGAATACAACAAGGTATGAGGGAACCGCTATAATTCCAATTGGATTTTGAGGATTTGGACAATGTTACTTTAAAGGGAGACATGAATTGTGAATGGGTTTGACATTGGGACAAATATCTCAGTTAGGGGGTAACATACACAGGTGCAGTAGTTATAAACATTGTTGTTTTTATTGCAAGACATAAATCCAATGCTAAATGTTTATGACATATAGAAAGGTTTTTGCTCTATGTTATTTGTATGTGGTGTTACCTAGGCTCCTTATCACGTGTGCGCACATACAGTCACACACAAGCACACACGTACACACATATTCGCACATACATACAGACACATATAGTTACATACAAAAACACACAAACAGACAGACACACACATACATGCAGCACACACACACACACACACTAACAAAAGCTTGCTCAAACACACACAATTTTGTGTAATACTAAATCAAGTTATTGAAGTCATAATACCCATTATGGAATCCCAAAGCAAGAAATTTTTTATTTTCCTCTGAGGCCTACTTTTGACATTAATTTACGGCTTCTCAAAATTCTGGTTGAAATCTCTGCTACCACACCTCACATTCCATGCCACAACATAGCAACATGGACGTATATATCAATAAAACCTAGGAATGTATTTCAACGAACAATTGGTAACATTGTACTTATTTTCAAGTTCAACCCACTTGTTGAGAGTTGACTTTTCTTCCATTGTTTTTAATTCATTGTTTTTAACTGCCAGTGATACTCGTCTAGTATCTAAACGTTTCCTCTTTTTCTTCTTCTTTCCTTTGTTATGCGCCTCAGAATAGGCTACCTGGATAGATGGCGCTTTATAAATGCTTGATATTATATTATTATTATTATATATTTTTTAAGTTGTAGTATCAAAGGCATATTTGACAAACCTTTCTCTTGGGCCCTTTTTTGACTTATGAGTTGTCTTTTTTTACCATAATGACTTCCTGGCTCCCAGAATTTGGACAAGCATGAGACTTGAAAGTAAATTGCATAACATGTTTTGCATTATGAAAGCTTTCATCCTGTACACATTGTAAAACAACAATAGGTCCAGTATGAAATTAGAAAACGGGGGAAGTAAAGAAGAAGTCCACACAAAAATGGTGGGGGGATTTCCGAAGAAAAAAACAAACAACCCAAATAGTTTTTGACTTGTATGCCAAAAATATTTTCTTAAATTTGACACCTCGACAATGGGGGCTAAGTAGCTTACGGTTTACCAACCAAACATTGTAAGTCAATACGGGCATTTCGGAAACTTACATTCGGATTACAAGTGTTTTGCGTGTACACGGTTGCGCCTCCAGAAATGGTAATTACCGGTGCCAAACAACAAAGGGCGGTTTTATTTCGCTGGCTAGTTGGTTTTCGAGTTTTCCACCTGAAATCTTGGATTTTCAAACTGTTACTGAATGACGGAATCTTAGTTTCCCTCAAAACTAGTTGTTTTGGCTGATGATGCTAACCAATAGCTCTGTAAAAGATTGTTTTAATTTGTTTAATACATGAATTTACCATCTATAGGTCCTAGTCCAAAATATTTTTATCTCAGTCATGAATTGGTTAAGATTATTTTGTTGAAAGTTATATATTTGTAAGATTATTTTCGACCAAGGTTACAAACTTGTATATGTTGCCTGATTTGGCAAGAGAAAGAGGTTACTTATTATTAATTTGGTAATATTTCATCATTAAATCACTTCTTATATTTTGTAAAATTGATATTTTGATATATTAATTGGGTGGCTGCATGACTTTGTAGGTACAGCGGTGTAAGAGAAAAATGCTCTCATTATCCCTATATGCAATTACAAAGAAGGTACTTCACAGGCATATAGTTTAGACAGACAGATGAATACCTATATGGGGCATTGAACTAACGACCTTCAGAATGAGAGTCAAAAGGTCCCTACCACTGCACCACAACACGTACCCTTATCAGAGGGCGAGATAAAACTAGAGAATATAGAGGAAAACATGAAATGGTGACTGAGATGAAACTCATTTTAGCCCGAAGACAACCACTGTGCTACCCTTATTAAAACACCAGTATGTTCTAGTATAAATACAAAATGAGAGGGAAATGTTGCACGCACGTAAGAAAAATTGGGAAAAAGCGAGGAAAATTGGAAGTTTTTGCTCGACTTCACGCAGACAAGGAAAGAGCAGTACAATGTTATAACAGCCCTATGGGTGACCCAGTTTTGCATCAAAGTGAAAAATAAAGGAAGGGAAATTTGTTGGAATACGAATAATGCTCATTACTCCAGCTTCGGAAGCCGATAGCTAGGAAGGGGAAATAAAAAAAATAAAAAAACGAATCACATTTTGTCTAAAAAGGGAGAGAGCATGAATGTTGAGTATTCATGTTTTTGGGCCAAAGGGGACAGGGGCCATATGACTTAGAGAAAGTTGACAGGGTTGTGGAAATAATAATTTGTAGGCCATGGGGTGGAGATGAGAGGGGGGGGGGGGTGTCAACAGAAAGGGGGTGGGGGCAGGGAGCAGATGGAGTAGTCCCTCTCACTACCCTAGCTTTGAAGGTAGATATCACGGAAGAGACAATTAAATAAATGTTACTTTCCTTTTTTTTGTTTAATGATGAGAGAGCACAAATGTGCAGTGTCATGTAATAATAAGGGCCGCACGTTGAAGGGAAAGTGGGAGAATGGTGTGGTAGGGTTGGGGAGAAGGAATTATGGAATTAGAAACTTATGTATCATTTGATATTCTAATTTTTAATATCTTTTATATTCCTTTTTTGATCCATGATATACATGTATTTGTAGATATTCATGAGTATTCAAAAATTGTACATGGAATTGCATATCAATGACAGTACATCACACCTTTAATCGAGTGATGCTAAAAATGTGCACAATCAATACATACCGGTCAGAAATAGCTTTGGCTGTCTGTGACTGCGTCATTATACAATCATAAAATCAATAAGTTATGAACGTCCCACTTATGATTTTTCCCTACCATCCACTTATAATGTTATGTGAAATGTTGTCAAGGATGTGTGTGTGAACTATAGAATAGAATGCTTTATTTTGTAAGTCAGGAAATATATGGGGACTGAGGGCAATTTTGCCCCCTAATTTTCAAAATAGCCCCCTGAAATCAGTAGGTAGCCCCTAAAATTACCAATAATAAACTCTTAATGTATTACGTGACAAATTTGGAAAAGTAGCCCCCTAAATATAAAAAATTAATTCCTGCCTTGGCATGGACATGGATGAGGAGATCAACTTTGTATCACAGTTTGTGCAAAACCACACTACACACAACATGATATAAATTCAGACAAAGTGCAATATAAAGATGGACATTAAATATTATTTTATTAAATTTATTTCTTTCACACTTTTTTAAACAATGACATATATATGTATCTCTATATAATACAATGGTATAAATAATGATTTGTGCTTAGTTACTAATATGTCTATTACTTGTATGATGGAAAAAAAAGCAATATGTATTTCTCTTCATCCATACAAATGCATGCAAAATACTAATGTTATCCTTGAATAAACAATTTAAAGAAGTACATGTACGAAAGAAATACCACATGAGAACAGTTTGTTACTACATGTATACTCTCAACTCTAACAAGAACGACTCAATTCAAGTATCTCCATTCATGTTGACGCTTGTCTGTAGCACTATACTCTCTCAGCAAGCATATGTTTGATGCAAACTATTTCTGACCCGAAGACAAAGCTATCGAGATACGGCCCCCGGGGCAGATACCAACTCACTGGGATGAGAGGAGACAACATGAGATACCATCCTCAAACAAGATGAGACCAGTAAACGATCTCACTTAAATTGAACTCGTCACTTAATTCTACACAGAAGCTCAGTGGATCCAGGGGGTCCAAGGGCCAACCCCCCCCCCCCCCCCCCTACCCCCTCCGTCCATACGCATGTGAACCCGTCCATTGTTTTGACCAGAAGATAGTGCAAGACAGGTGAGGATACCAACTTAAATGAGATGGAAATGAGACACTGAACTAATAGAACATGTCACTTACTGTCTTGTCAGGCTAAAGAGTGGGAAAACTTTTTAAATCCAGGGGTGCGGAAGGTGCAAGACCCCCTCCTTTAAGATGTTTCATTTGTTTTGGTCAGGGAACAGTAGGAGACAGGTGAAGATAGCAACTTAAATGAGATGGGACTGAGTAACTGATCTATCGCTAATAGAACATGTCACTAACGGTGTTGTCAGGCTATGCAATGGGCAGTTTTGAATTAGAGATATTTTCTCCAGGGGTTTGGAAGGTGCAAGACTCCCCCCCCCCCCCCCCTTAGATTTGTCCATTGTTTTGGTGAGGGGATAGTAGAAGACAGGTGAAGATACCAACATAAACGAGATGAGACCAAGTAAGTGATCTATCTCTAATAGAACATGTCACTATAAACAGTGTTGTCAGGCTATGCAATGGGCAGTTTTGAATTAGAGATATTTTCTCCAGGGGCGCGGAAGGTGCAAGACCCCCTCCTTTAAGATGTTTCATTTGTTTTGGTCAGGGAACAGTAGGAGACAGGTGAAGATACCAACATAAATGAGATGGGACTGAGTAACTGATCTATCACTAATAGAACATGTCACTAACACCGCGGACAGGCCCATTACCAGCAGGGGTGGATCCAGCAAATCAGAGAAAGAGGGGACCAATATTTTAGTGTTAATCCCCCACCCCCCCCCCCCTTTTTTTGGGTGGATGGGGGTGGTGGTATAGCACTCTCAAAATATTAATGATTATACATTTGTACATGTATGTGCAATCCTGTAAAAAGAAAGAAAATTTCGACCTACCCTTCCTGGACCCCCCTACACACAATGAGTGGTTAAAAGGTTGGGGGAGGCGTTGTTGCATTTTTGGAGTGGTAACAAGATCCTTAATAAATGGGTCATGTATGTTAACTGTACTGTTCGCTGGGTTGTCCTGGGTCATGTGATATACCTCCTATTGAAACGATACCAATCTATGGTGGCTCTAATGTTGCAAACGAGTATGTAATCGAATAGCGAGAGAAAAAAGGTTGCTACTGAAGACTACCATAAAACAATGCGATAAATCAAGTGAGCAACTCACTATACTTCATAATTGAATTAGAAATGACATAACTGATAACTGCTTATTGAAACGATACCAATCTATGGTGGCTCTACTGTTGCAAACGAGTATGTAATCGAATAGCGAGAGAAAAAGGTTGCTACTGAAAAACTACCATAAAAGTAAGCAACTCACTATACTTCATAATTGAATTAGAAATGACATAACTGATAACTGCTTATTGAAACAATACCAATCTATGGTGGCTCTAATGTTGCAAACGAGTATGTAATCAAATAGCGAAAGAAAAAAGGTTGCTATTGAAAACTACCATAAAATAATGTGATAAATCAAGTGAGCAACTCACTATACTTCATAATTGAATTAGAAATGACATAACTGATAACTGCTTATTGAAACGATACCAATCTATGGTGGCTCTAATGTTGCAAACGAAGTATGTAATGGAATAGCGAGAGAAAAAGGTTGCTACTGAAGACTACCATAAAACAATGCGATAAATCAAGTGAGCAACTCACTATACTTCATAATTGAATTAGAAATGACATAACTGATAACTGCTTATTGAAACGATACCAATCTATGGTGGCTCTACTGTTGCAAACGAGTATGTAATCGAATAGCGAGAGAAAAAGGTTGCTACTGAAAAACTACCATAGAACAATGTGATAAATCAAGCGAGCAACCCACTTATAGACTTGAATACCTCATAATTGAATTAGAAATGACATAACTGATAACTGCCTATTGAAACGATACCAATCTATGGTGGCTCTAATGTTGCAAACGAGTATGTAATCAAGTAGCAACAGAGAAGGGATGCTCGCTGTAACTTGACCAATGTGATAAATAACATGAACATCGCACTTAGTTAATTTGACTACCTCCTGGTTGAATTAGAAATGACATAACTGATCGTGGAATTGATTTTATAAGGCCATATTGTCACATGTTTGTGTCCGTAGTAACCATACCAATCTATGGTACCTTACCCTGTTCCCTTCGAGATTCTGAAATCTCCATAGACTTTGTACACAACCCACCCGGTTCCCGTAGTCAAGGGGTTAACTGTTGCAAATTTGACTAGAATCTATTAAATCAAATAAGAATTGTCATAATCAATTATAAAATTAATTATATGAGTGATGTTTATCATGTTTTCATGTCGTATTGTAATAAAAAAAAAGTTTGCGTGTGAAATTGCATACCGTACTAATGATACAACCTATGTTGATTGATTGATGGGACAGGATGAGCACATTTTAATGTTAGATTTGTGCTACATATTTTCCCTCCAATTTTAGTCTGTTAGGCTTATCGCTAGAGATCTGATATTCTCTGTAAAAAAAAAGAAAAAAGATAACAATCTATGTTACCTAGCACGCTGCAAACTTTATTAGTGACCAAATCAATTTCATCAGACAGAGCTTGTCACAGTTGATTGTGCTTACCATAGGTATATGCGTAGCAACCTTGTTACTAAATATGTCATATATTACTTTTTACAAATACACATATTTACAGCAGTGCGTCATTTGGTCTGCTATTGACCATAAAGTGCAATACCTCTATAAAAATTGATTGAAGGAAAATTAAATTTAAATTGTCCCAATTTTCCGCTGCGATTTGCTGGACGGAATTTACTCCAAATGTTGCAATTTATTACTTGTAGGGATTTTAATGAAACTGTCAGTTTTTATGGTCAAATTTGTTGCATATTTTTGTTAAATTGCATATACAGTATATCTAATGTATTTTTTGTTATTTCTCCTTTTTCTCTTTTCAAATTCATCACTCTCTTGTTTGGTCATCTCATCTTCATTGGATAAATAACAGGTAAGAGTAAATTCTTCTAATTCTTCAGTATCAGAAATATTGTTAAAAAAGGCTGTACTTTGCTCTTTTTCAATGAGAAAATGGGACTATGACCTGCTTATAAACCACTTAATTTTCTCATGATTGTGGGAAATTGTACAGTATTAATAATAACTGTTTTTCTCATGAAAGGTAAAACAGTCCCAGATATGGAAATTGGTGTTATGTTTGTATAACCCAACTCATTTTTTATAGCAAACTGGAATCCACTGTTTAAAGGGACAAATTCCCCATTATTTACAGAAGTAACAAAGGAAACATAGTCCCAGATATGGAAATTGGTGTTATGTGTGTATAACCCATCTCCCTTCATAGCCTACTGAAATCCACTATTAAACTTTTATCGGCTTTTGAAAGTGGCTACCAGCTGAGCGAATATTTGAATAGTTTTCTTTCCTCTCCTCTTCCTCCCTAGTGGCCGAGTCTCGAATTTGACGCTCGCTTATTTCCAGCGTTCGGTTTCTCGAACTTGTCGCTTCGTAGAGACCCATAGAGAGATAGATAGGGGAAACTAAAACCATTTTGAACATATTTGTCTAGCATCGAGTTTCGTCTTTGTTGTTGCTTGTGATACTTTTAGGAACTATAGTCTTAGACGAAGTCATCAGGGGTGAATAAGTTTGTAAACTTTACAAGCCCACATATAATCCATATAATCATATAATCCATCCATCATAGACAATTCTAAATTTCTAGCATTCTACTTCCAAATATTCTGCTTGTAACTTGCCACTGTGATAAGAAAAGAGAGGATAAAGAGCTAACATAACCAGTGACAAAATGCAGTTTGGTTTGGAGGGGGGGGGGGGGGGGGGGCTCAGAACACCAAATAGAGCCCCTTTAAACATGTATTTGTATCCATACAATGGGTCAATGCAATATTAATTCAGAGTGTATTGTTTCCTACTACATACTGTACTCAAATGGTTGGAAAGAAGTCCACCCCCAAAAAACCATTGAAAATCATCCCTCCAATTTTTAAAACCATAATTGGAGAGTTTTTTTTCCATTTTAGGCTCATTTTCGAGAAAGGAAAGTAACGCCTAACAGTGACATATTTCTAAAAAATCTTGTTCATTTTGAGACCTCATAAAAGAAACCAGTACATGTACATAGACTGTAGCCTGACAGGGTGTTTGTATAGAGCGGGATAGTGTTTCACCTTTGACCTCGTATGACCCCTGGGTCAGACTCCCAGAAGGCATGATGGAGGGTTAGCCTGGCTTCCAGGATGATGTGTATTATTATTATTGTACCTCCCTTATCTTGGCTGCCATCTTTGAATGTGATCATTGTTTCTTGATTGCTACCTAAGTATTTTGATGAGAGCGAAATTGAGAGCTGAAGAGAAAGAGAGAGAGAGAGAGAGAGGGGGATCTGATTGTCAGAGAACATTTTTGCCTCAATACGTTCTAGTAATATCAAGTTTTTGTGTTTCATTGTTATGTGAAAAGCTAAACAAATCATAAAACTCCTGTTGGTGTAGACTAGCCCAGTGACCCTGACCCCCAGTGTGTCATTGTTATGGCATCCTAAAGCCTCTAGAATGGATGGGGCTCTGACATGTCTTGCTTGAAAGGATGAGGGATGGATGGGAAGTGAGGGTGGTATCAGAGATATGTTCACACCAGAAACTATGTTGATATTTACAACATTTTCTTGGTAATATTTTAATTTCTAGGTATGTTCTCGGAAAGAAAATAATAACTTAGATGTGTTATGATTAGGAAACAAAACGATTGTAAACAAAGCAGTCATCAGAATTAGTTTGTAGTGAAAAATTAACTGCGTACCAAGCCATATTCACACAATAAATTATGTCAGCTTTGCTATATCCTGATTAGTTCAACGTTATTTTACACCACAAGAGAGAAGCAACCAACAATCAAGTGACTAATTGAGATGGCTTTTAGTTTTAGTATCCTGCTAAGACTTGAACATCGATGGACATATGACATTTCTTGACTGGTCTTGAGAAAATGAAAAGTGCATGGCCCTACAATTAGTAAAAATTCAACTTCACTTATGAGTCCCCATTGCCTGACATATGATCTGAGAAAGACATTGACCTTTTAATGGTTGTAAATATATACTTCACTCTCAGGCAGACTAGACACACCACAGAGAATTATATACCAAGGGCAGGTGAACTTCAACCCCCTCCCCCACCCCCCCCCCCCCCCCCCCTCCCCCACCCCCCCCTCCCCCACCCCCCTCCTATCTCTAAAGCAAAGTAGATATTTAAGGATATCCCTGCCCATTATAAATGTTACAACCTTTTGGTTGAGAAACTCTGAGAGACTTTATAGTTCCGCTTGCTCTTTAATAGTGCAAACAAACTGAAAACAAGCCCATCACTCCACAGGATACTGGAAAGATAGTGTCAGTTATATTTTCTGGATTAAAGGACAAGGACTTGGAACATAATTAATTTAACGATCTTAGTAGAAGCTACCAATATTATTTTAACCAGGTGTAAAGTTTGGTGCTTTAAGTTGGCAACCAAAATGATATATTGCTGCGTACTTTATAGCCCTATCATCTATGGTAGACTTAGTACAGTTGTATATGGGCTCTGTTTGCTAGTAGTACAAGTTGCTGGATCATCTTCTGTGGCCTCTCAGCCAAATTCAAATTGACAAGATAATGGTACAGAAATGCCATGGTTTACCCATTACCTACAGCCTACGGGAACATGGTGCTTCCTGCATTGAACCAGGTTCCTGCATAGAACCAGGTTCCTGCGTTGAACCAGGTTCCTGCATTGAACCAGGTTCCTGTATTAACTCTATGGGCATTGCCCAATTGAGTAGGGAAGAGGTTAAAATCTAAACCTTAAGATCTTTTAATTAAAATAAGGTAGACTTTGGACAGTACTTGCTGATATTTGAATCAAGATTGGGAGGGCATTGCCCTTGGAATCTTGGATTCATATGATTGTTTGCCTGCTTGGTATTATACTAGGTTTTAACCCATTGAAGTTCATTGGTTTAACGTAACATGCCATCTCCATAGTCTCTAGCCCAACTTTTTTTCTTCAAATCAGGACCAGTCCTGAGCGGGTTAATGCTAGTCTGCATATGTTCATCCACCAAGTCCAAAATTGGTCCATTTGGGGCCAATTCTTGTCTCCTCTGATGGTCTGTATTTTGCTGCTACCGACCCCAAGACCAGTTCTAAATGGGTTACATCTAGTCTGGGTATTCCAATCAGGACCAGTTCCTGTAGAGTATTTTTTTTAAACCAGTGCTGAAGGGGTTAAAGGCTTGTCTGGGTATTTTCATCCCCCAAGTCCAAATTGGTCCATTTGGGGCCAATTCCTGTCTCCTTGTGATCGTCTATACTTGCTGCTACTGATCCCAAGCGACCAATAATTCAATTGTCGCAGAAATGCCTGGTATTTTATTTATTGATATTCAATAAAGATTTAGAGGAAAACAGAGTGGAATTTCTACAACTCTCAGAATAAAAACAAGTGTGAAGATTTTTTAATTTGATATTCAAAACTTTTATGAGGAAAACTGTCTGGAATTTCCTTTCATCTCTGTGTAGAGAGGCGAGTAATAAAACAGTATTAAAAAAATGTTTTGTTATCGTTTCGTGTCAGAGTTAGTTTCATACTTTCTGTCAGGAATGCAGGCGATAGTAAACATCAAATTTAATTTTGATTTTTAGGCCAGAGTTGGTAGTTTCTGTCATTAAATCTAGTATTTTTATGCATCCAAATGGGGGTTTATTTGACAGTAATTGAGATGAGAAGAAAAATTGCTGGAACTTTTAGAAATGGGAGGTGGTGAAAACTGAGCAGTGTTTACTAGACATATATTATAATGGTTGTAGCAATAGAGCAAGAGTGCAACCATACATGTTTTTTTTTCTAGAAGTTTGCCTAATATCAAAGGAATTTTCATATTTCCAGTCACAACTCATAAAAACAAAAAACATTGCAGTAAGCAAAACAATTGTGTAATTCATTATGGAGGGTAATAATTCCATACCAATTTTAGTGCTACATATAAACCTGTCTTAGTGGCCAACTGTCTATAGCAGCCAACCTGCCTATAATGGTAGCCAAAATTGATCCCCTGCAGCGAGAATAGTGTCATAGAACCTTTATATAAAGGTTACCTGTCTAGAGTGGCCACTTTTGGGGTTCCCTTTTATAATAAGTGGTCATTATACACTGGTTCTACTGTAGTCAGTAGCTTTATAGATTACAATGAGTGTATGTTGTTCTGCTTCAATTCTCAAGATCCAAGTATAAATTGATGCCGTTAATATTCTGCAGCATGAATTGAAAACTCGCATATCACACACAAGTTTGCACAATGTCTTGTTAATATCATGTGTCATATTCTCAAACGATTGGGAGTTGAGAAATCTGCTGGGTAAAAAAAAAATTTAATTTATTCCGCGGCACGAATCTGCGGTTACAACACACCGCAGGCAATGATTGTGGCTAACTCCCCAAGAGTCATATTCCATCAGATAATTTCCGATTCTGTTTTTTCTCCCTGGAGTTGTTTTCCCACCCCTCCTCCCTCCCCTCTTCATATCCCAGAGGATCACCAATAACTGGGAAGATGATAGCTCATTTGCATAGATGCAGACATAAGGATGGGGATGAGGATGAAGGAGTTAGTTAGTTTGTTTATAGATGTAGGTATGATATGGCAGCGTAGATAGATGTAGGTTTATAAGATGAATACTTTTTCCACAAATATATTTATTTGTATTTTACATAAACAATCTGAACATGCAGATACTAAAGATAACACTTTAAAGTGGAAATGGATGCAAAGGAAACTAAAAGTGTTGATTCAAAATCATCTCTCCTCCCCTCATCCACATTCATCTTCTAATAAACGGATGAAAGATGATATGTCTCATTTGCATAGATGCAGACTTGAGATAAACATTTAAATTCATAGTCTTGCCCTCTGATGCATATTTCAGTAAAACAGTGAATTTCTGAGATTCTTTTGTACTTCTTGTGATAAACATTCATATTTTGAATAATTTAAACTCATAACTGACAAATGTATTTATTTGAGTTATGTGTTGTATATATAGAGTATTTAGTATACATTTGAGTAGAAATGTTAAGAAACAGTGCGTCTTACATGTATGTCCGTTATTATACCTGAAATAAATTTTCCCCGGTGAAAAAACATACCAGATTTCTCGGAAAAGGTCCCCTTTTTTCAAAAGCGAATTTGTCATTATTGCAGGTAGCTCCAATTGGGTCAGACCTACTTTTGTAAATGGAATAATGGAACATTGTGCATTTGATATTACACTTGGGCAATCCTTCAACCTGGATTTTGGATCAAAATTGGAAACTGTTGCATCCTAGCATGGGCGTAAATCTGTCATTGATACCCCCCTGATGAATAGGTATTACGTAAGTATTTACGCCCATGCATCCTAGTTTCTTCTTTGGCTTAGAGGTGGTTCAGTGTCGTAAATCAGATGTGTGGTGCCATCTTGTGAACGCCTTGTGCACAGTGCGTAATACACACTGGCTAAGTGTTTATATGCAGTGTGCACAAACTAGCCTAATTCAAAATGGCGATCCGCGAAGTAACATCCCCTTGCCTGTAAATCTTTGAAGACTCTAGCCTCACTGAAAACCAGTCGGATCGGGGCAGGTTGGCTCTGTGTGCGTTGGGCTTTAGTTTAGGGTTAGCATATATTGCGAAGATGTCAGTAGGTTGTCTTCATTATCTAACAATGGAAATGGGTTAGAGTAGACAGAGTTAAAAACAGACTAGCAACTACCCTGGTTAGAATATCACTAAAAGTGCCTAGCGTAGCGGCAACCCTAATTTGTGATTTTCCGGGTTGCTACACTTGTGTTGACTCGGGCGTGGAAATTGATATATATTGCGAAGGTGTCAATTTAAGCGACAAAGCATCGTATAGTGATTACCGGGAGCTCCCCTGGGGAGTATAGTGTATCAAGAATGGGGCATTAACGCCCGCATTGCCAATTTGAGGTAATGTCATTGATTTATTACATTAGTTATGTTCTAATGGGAGTGTTAGGGCTGGGGTATTATGAAATAGGAAGCTGAAACGGATGTGTAGAATGTCTTCATATTTCAAATTGTCAATTGCTACTGGATTTAGGACTTGATTCTTTTATGCTCTCCCGCAGAGCGAGCGTGTTGTATAATTGTATATTGAGCTCAGATTACAATTCGTAACAATGCTCAAGTTTTGTTGTAGTCGGGGTTGTAGTTTATATTTTTAAAATAAGTATTGTCATGTTTCAATGCAGTATGATAGGATAATTGTATGTCCATTGTTCAGATTATAATGTGCATCATAATTTGTTGTTGTATTTTGGATGCAGCAACTTGATGTTTTTGTTGTTGTTTAAATGAAGAAAAAAAATATTGCTTTTGAACATTTCAGATGGAAAATGTGCAATATAAATGCATTATTATTATTATTAATATTACCACTGAAAGGAGGACAGAACTGTATCATACAAATTTTGTCAAAATGTTTTTATATTATTTAGGCTGCATCATCATATAGGTTGCTTCTATCATGGACCCTACTAGGTTGCTTGAGATACCTACACGATTTGCGAACCGTATTCCACGAGCGAAACTTGCGGACCGCGGACCTCTCATCGTGCGAATAAGGAAACCCCATGGTGGTGCTAATGACAAATATAGTCATCCCTCACTCTCGTCTGAGCTGAGCAGTTTATTTTCATTCTCACCTAGCCTATATTTATTTTTCTAGATTAAGCGGTCTAGTCTAGCACCGAAAAATAATTGCTCATTTAGGCTTCTTGGAAACGATGTTGTTTGTGTAGGATATGGGGGTGCACGGGGAAAAGTTCATTAGAAGGGCTTAATACTAAGAATCGAGCGTGGTATATCTTTTTTTCAATTATATACATGTGAATGGTTTTGTAGAATATGTTATGTTGTGAATTATTCTATGTTGTACATTTAAGACATTTCCGTGTAGCATGCCTTCTTCATAGACCCCAGCAAGAGTACTTTTGGGACCATTCCTGAACAGGCTACATTTTCAACTTTCAAGGGGGAGGGGGGAGGGGGGGTAGTACTCATGTGTATCACCGTATGTAAAGAAGTGAGATTCAACAAAAAACACATTTTTATTGATGACTAAAAATTGCATTGTTCATAAACAGAGATTCATATAGAGTTATATCCCTAGTGATAAGTTTTTACCAATGTTTATATCCTACATGGGCCTTGTTAGTAGTAATGTACTTGCAAAACTTTTTGAAAGAATGGTGAGCGGTAACTTTAAGACGCTGAACATTTCTAGTCCAACTGGGCGCGACTGCTGTGCGAAAAATGAAGAAAGCGTGCCCCGCATTATTCCATCCCATTCAAACTGTGATATGACTGGACTTCACCCGAGTACAGCAAGGAAAGGAGCCTTTCGCATGGGTCAAAAAACTTGCAGTATGAATCAGGATTAGAATTAAAGCTCATTGCATCCAATTTATATTTACTGTCTGAAAGTGAATTGGGATACTGATTTGTCGATAGTATTTGCTACATGTATTTGGGATTCGATATTGTGTACCTTCGTCTCGTTATTTGATATAATCCTTTTTGAAATTGTTATTTCATGTGAGTGATTTTGTCCGTGTGAAAAGGCTCTATGATGGTGGGTTAACTGTTGCTCCGCTCATTTCTCAGCCTATGAACTGTCTCTGCATGGTGCAATAGTAGTAATTCTCTCCGTAACCCGGTCCCTAGATTGTTTAGACCACATTCAGGACTGGTCCTGAAAATACTTGGGCTAGGGTCTATGGAGAATGCATGTTATAGCAAAATCAAATTTTCCTAAATGGGGTTATAACCCATTCAGGACTGGTGTTCAAAGTACTTGGGATGTGGGTCAGTGTAGAATGTAATAATGTATAATACACTACTAAAGTCAAATCTTTCATTCAAGTTTGGTCCTGAAAATACTTGGGCTAGGGTCTATGGAGAATGCATGTTATAGTAAAATCAATTACACAATCACTTCAACAATTTAATCCTCTAAGACTAAGAGCTGAACAATAGAACTTATATTTAGTTATGAAACATATGTATGTGCTGATATTTTATGAGATTTATCAGTCGTATAGTGAGGGTAACCAGCCCTGAGGGTAACACAAGATTAATTTTGCAAACATGTTTTTTCCTTGTCAATTAAAAATGGTGGGTCATGTAAACAAGTTAGTTAATACAAAATAAAAAAAAACATCCTGTATTCATATATGTTTATCATGTCCCTATTATGCCATGAGCACAACATAGTACAGTTTTTAATAATGAAATGGAAATGGTACACCCTCAATTGATATAAAAAAACTGACGCAAAAACATTAATGTGATTAATATAAAAGACGGATGGATGATCACGCTCATATTTCATTCTGTATTGCTTGCCAGAGGGCGTGATCATGAATGTTTGAACATGATCGTTGCAAATCTCTGATGTTTATGCGCGTAGATCCACTCTGTCAATTGAATCACCCCGCGACTGTTGTTTCGCAAAGCTCCCCGAATCCTAATTAATCACGTTATGCCCCCGAGATGTCCGCATCATCGTTTACAAGGAAGGGAAATATCTTGCGGAAAAGTTAAAGAAATCTCTTCCGATTTTTGCGCTCTTGATGAAATCATCTCCAGTGAGGTTCCACAAAGCTGTCCCAATTCCAGTCATGTTCTTTATTATCATTGAAAGAAAAAGAGATGTGTTGAGAAATATCAAGGAATTTTCTTCCAATTTTTGTGCTCTCGTCCTCAAAATCTTCCCAAAATTATGCACTGCAAAGCTGACTGAATCCTAGTTGCCATGTTGCATGTGCCCGCCAGAACATTTTCTCATGTTCTATTATCATTGTCTTTAAGGAAGGAGAGAAGTCTTGAGAGGAAGATGAAGTCCCCTAGTGATGATGATGTTCCATGAAGATGACCGAATCCCAATAATCGTGTTATGCCCCCCGAGAAAATGTCCTCTATTATCTTTGTCTGTAAGGAAGTGAAGAGATGATTTTAGAAAAAAAAGTGATGGAATTCTCGCCAGATTTTTGTGCTCTCGTCCTCAAAACCATCCCCAAATAATGCGCCACAAAGCTGACTGAATCCTAGTTACCATGTTGTGCTTGCAAGAACATCTTCTCATGTCTGTATGAAGGAAAAGAGATATTTTGAGAAAAAGTCGATTGAATCATCCCCCAGTGATGTTTGGCTATAAAGCTATATCCCAATATCATCATGTTTTGCCCCCAAGAAAAATTGCTCACAATCTTAATTTGGCATGTTCAAGTTGGGGAATGATATGAATGGAATTATGTTATTGTTAACCCTGGAGTAAAATTTGTTCAGGGCCACCAAATTTACGATTAGGGCCACTGAAATATGAGAACATGTTTAGTTGCCTGGCTGGGCCACAAGGAAAAGAAGTTAATTTCTTGTAGAGATCTCTATCTTGATATCATCTAGGTTCCGTACAGAAAAGGTTAACAAAAGTGCAACGCTGGTGCCAAATTATTATTATTTTTTTTATGTCGCGAGGCGATGGGGAAACAGAATAACATGAATGATTCATAGGAGAACATGCAGACTTGACGAACGACCCTAGGAAAAAAAGAAAATAAGCAGCTTAATTAAGATAGCGGTGAAATATGACGGCAGAATTGGGTTAATGAAGTCGGTGATTCATCATTTTTGTCCATTCTTTGATCTCGGGGCATACCCGTCTTTGTTGTCTGTAAATATATATTTTCTGCTTTTTGATGATCCCCCAAAACTAACTTTTTAAATTTAACCCATTGTAGTAGCTGATTTTGAATGGGATACATCCTCCTACTACATTTCAAATAAAGAGATAAATTAATATTATTCAACCTTTTTTTGTACCTTTTTTAAAACCAATTGAAGCTGATTCAAGTTTGGTGTATCATGACATCCCTATTGATTCTAGCCAGAGTGGGTGTGACTAGTTTTATATGTCATTATGAATATCAAGTAAACATATTTTTAATTCAAACATATAAAGAAACTGACCAGAATCCCGCTGGAATCCCATTTTCTTTGCTCTTTTTCAGTCAGACATATTTTTACTTTCCCCCTTTATAGTGCGACTTATTTTAGTCCATTGAAGATGATAATTATGATTTTGGTTAACATGATGATGCACCCCAGTAGGAATATTTGGGGACAGGTTGCGAGTAGGGGTCTACGAGTCCTTGTAAATTTCATAAAAAACATTATCTTCTTTGCCCCTATTATTTGATCAATTACTGTATTTTGTTTTGCAAAGGAAATTCAGGGAGGTTTAATATACAATGTAAATATTCTCCTCCTTTTATTGCTCTAACCTCAATTAATTGGATTTGAGCAATTTCTAATTCTGGTGATGAATTATTTCCGCTATTGTTTTAACCTCAATTTCCCTATAAAAGACCTTGCTAGTGTAGGTTTTTAACTCGAGTGAAGTTGAATTTGGAATTTCCTGACCTAATAATTAAATGAAAATATCCTCAGGGATAGGAAACAAAAATATATTAGAAAAAATGTCGCTGCACGACCTAGAAGTCGATAATTGAGAGCATACTGTTAATAAGACAAAATATTGACCTCATTGTGGGTGTAATATGGCACTAAAACAATCGTATACCGCTGCGTTTTCAAAATTCTAATTATGTTTTTAGTGGCATACTGTTAATACATGTAATTCAAAATATTGACCCCTTTATTTGCATGATTGTGGTGATAGAAACAAAAGTACGCCGCTGAGATTTTTAGAAATTTGCTGTTTTGATTGGGTCGCCAATATTTCCCCGTGTTTGTATGAAAAGCTGCGTGCATTTCCATAATTGTTATTTACACTGGTGGGGCTGTAAATGCTTTTTCAATGCTAAACGGTCAAATTTGTATACATATGGGTCTGCTCATTGTTAGGGGGTGCATTGATATTGCACCATGACACCGCATGAATTTGTTTTTGTAGGACTAGGGGCCCTTTGTTTTGACAAAAGTGCCGCCCAAGTTTGGCTGCAAAAGTGTGTAATGGTCAAATTTGTATCAATAATGTGCAACATATTTTTTGAACATGTTCGTTGAAATTGACCACAAAACCCCATGCATTTGTATGTGTAGAGCTAGGGGGTCATTTTTGTTACCAAAGTACCCAGACATTTTGCCTCAGCTTTTATATACTCTTTGCGCTAAACGGTCAAATTTGTATAAATATCTTTTGACTCATTTCTGTGAGGTGTGTTATAATGGCACCAGCATGACACCGCATGAATTTGTATGTGTAGGACTGGGGTTCCTTTTTTATTCAAATAACCCAAGACATGGGCGGCAGTTCAAGACTTTTCTTTGATGCAATAACAAATATTACCAATAAAAGCGGGAGAACAAACAAATTGTGACCTTCTTTTTCTACCAAAGTGCTCAGACAAACACAATTCGAAAATTATATATCTGAATAAGAGAAAATACTGAAGCTAAATTTGTTTTATTGTACCAAAATGCCCAGACATGGTATACAATTAGAAAATGATACAACAGAATAAGAAAAAAGGGAAAAAATAATAGAGAATTTAGGTGGAAAAGAGGAAGAATTGGTTTCAAAACAAGGCATTGAAAGAAACAGCATCAACATGACCTCGGATGATTTAAAAGAAAAACAAATGTATTGTAATTCTAATGACTCCGAGGCACAATGCATTCAAGAACACTTCTCAGTTTCAAGTATTTTGTTTGGAACAAATGGACGAAAAGGCTAATAGAAAGAGGGGTATGTCATACATTTTCCTGCTTAAATTGATATCTGGCCACTCAATACAACAGGTTACCACAAAGAGGGGACATTTCTTGAATTTTCCAAGACTAATTTCTGGCTATTCGGTATAACGGGTCACCATAAACCTTGTTTATATATTACCAACACTTTCTGCTTGTGATGTGTAAAATGTAACAAGCAAAGAAAAAGGGCAAAAGAGGGGAGCATTTCTTTCAACTTTCCAACTACTTCTGGCCATCCTGTACAAAAGAAGGCAAAGGAGAGAAGTATTCCTTTCAAATTTCTAACCATTTTGCAACACTTGGTACAAGGGGTCACCGCAGAGCGTGTTTATATTCCCAACACGTACCATGGTACCGACGATTGTTGTGAAACACTAGATGGTACCCTCATTGAATAGGGGAACTGGACAATGAATAGTATTTCAGACTCGGTAGCCTGAAAAAACAGAGCACTGGCACGAGGCTGTATGTATGATGTCTCCACACACGTTGAACATGATTATAAGTCAGTAGTGTATATCATAAAGCACATATACTTGTAGGTAAATATGATGCGAAAAGTGTGGAAGCAATAAAACTTTTTAACTAATTGAAGACTGTTCCGAGTGTATTCGGGACCAGTCCTCAATTGGTTAAATTTGGAGTGCAAAATATGAGGCAAATCGAGTGAATACCGAGATTTCTTGGATGTTTCGATCACTTATTTATACAAATTATTAAATAAGCTAATTATCTGAAGAAGATGGCAGCAATTACTGAAATCAAACTTCTCAAGTTCTTTTCCGCACCCCTTCTAAAAGATCTTCCTATCTTCTGATCAGAATTAGATCCAACGATTTTCTGACACAAATTGTGAGTAGGCTAGTAAAAAAAGGTCAAGAGTTTAAATATCTTCCTAGCTATCTACTTTCTATTTACCATTAATATAATAATTGTCTAAAAGATCTAAATGATGTTACATTCTGATCAGAATTAGATCCACGATTCTGTTTTCTGACACAAAAATTGTGAGAAGTAGTAGTCAAAAAAGGGTCAAGAGTTTATACCTTTCTAGACATCCACTTTCTATTTACCATTAAAATAATAATGAGCCAGATTTATTACTTCAGATTCTTGAAAAAACATCAACATATAATTTTTACTTTGCCATAAACAACAGCTCGCATCTCTGTCTTGCCCCCTTTACTGTTGGGAGTTCCATGTTGTTTTATGGTGCGCAAAATGTTCTCGCTGTTAGTCTAGCTTCAAGAGACTTTGATTTAACTTTTAAAAGAGTCTAATCCTATGATTTATCTTAAGTAAATTATCAATCATTTTCAAATTTGCTAGCAAGAAAGAAAAACAAAAATATTAGGCAATGATGAACATTGTATGTACTCCGCTACACTTAAGGTTTATTTCATTAAAATGTGTATTTTCATCAAATAATTGAAAAAGAAGGGGTGCAAAGTTGTACCCCCAAAAAATGCTACTAGTCCCTCGTGCTGAAAACTGTGTACTGTTTCTCGTCAAATGTGAGTGCACTTTTGAAGTGACGTTTACGAGAGCCTCGGTGAATATAGTGAACAGCCTTCAGCCCTGCCTAAGATCCCAAGGTGCTGCTACTTGTGTCGCACAGCGTGAATTGGATGATTTGTGGTTGAAGTATCCCTCATTTTTTTCTCATTTTGATACATTTTTATATCAAGTAACATAAACAAAATCACAGAATAGATTTCACTGTTATCAAGATGTTGGTGATTTGGTATCTCAGTGTGAATTGTATACATGATTTGTATTCAATTACACGTCAAGAAATCACATGATCTGTGGTGCAAAGTATTACCCCCCTTTTCTCCCATTTTGGTACAATTTTATATACATTATATATAAAGTTTCAGGAAATGCATTGCTCACTTTCACCCCTTCATCACTGTACCCTCAATAGTACCATCACTGTACCCTCATCACTACCCCTCTTCACTCTTTTCTTGGCATCTAATGGTGTTACCCAGAGGAACCCCCCCCCCCCCTCTAAAATCCTTGATGAACCCACCTTCTACTTGATCCCCTCCCCTTCAGTGCAGTAAAGGGGAAAGGGTCAAGTGATTAATATAGGTTTAAACTGTTGGTTCTTGTTGGTTCTTATTGGTTCCTGCATTAACTCTTATGGGGATTTCAAAATTGTGTAAGGAACAGGTTGATAGTGTTGGAACATGATATCCCCCCCCCCCCCACCCTTTCCTGTTGTATGATCTTTCCTGTTCCTGTGTGTGGTAACATTGAGTACAGTGTACCCCCTTTCCTAAATTCAGCCACACCCCTTTTCATCACCTCTTCCTCCCATCCCTTCCCCCCTCTGTCCTCCCCCCCCCTTTTCCTCCACAAGTGCCCTCCATAGGTATCTAAACTTTACATGGTGTTGTGTGGTATACATTAACCATGTATGATATTGATATTTCATCTGATGCATCATCTCTCAGGTTCTTGTATGGAATAACTAGGGAGTACAGTATGCCCCCTTCTCTAAATACATCCACGCCCCTCTTTAAATGCATCTGCACCCCTTTCCCGCTCCCCCTCTCCTGTATAGGTATCTAGGCTTTACACGGTGTTGTGGTATATACAAGCATGTATGATATTGATCCATCTTCTGTATATGATCTTGCGGGATCGTAACTCGAGTATCCTTATTCACCGTGTCTGACCGCATTCTGTCGAATATTTTGACGCTCGCTGAATTTTGATGATCGACGCCTCAAAAAGGATTTTGATTTTTAAGCTCTTGAATGAAACAGAGGGGAAAATATTGTCTCTAAAATGCAGTTATTCATTTTTTTACATTTCTTTTGCAAAGGGTGAGGTGTATTATTAGTGCTTGTAGATCAAATTTAAATAGTTTTCTTTTTTTCCATCACAGTCAAATCACTTTCATCAAACGGAATGATCGGGAAAAAATCAAGCAATGAATTTATATTAGTAATTTCTTCTTTGCTATTATGAAATGTGTAGTGCACCTTTTCCATAAATGAATAGTCCATTCACATTTGAAATGTTATCCCGTTTGATTGACATTCTAATTATAAGTTATTCCATCGTCCAATTTTCACAAGAAATGTACTTCGAAGTATTTAACTAAAAAAAAAAAGTAGCATTAGCAGATGGAAAGGTCTTTTAACTTCATGATTTCATTCAAAAAAAAGTTCTCCAAATTGAAACTTGAGGGGGGTGTGTAATAGAAGTTCCTTCAACTTTGTCGCTTACCTCATAAATGTGCTAAGAGGTTAGACCAGTAAGAATAGAGGGTTCAAACTATGCTTTCACAATCGGGAATAAAGATCAAAAGATTATCGGAAAAAGTGACTATAAAAAAAAATGTAACGCGAGAATTAGGGAATAGAAAAAGAATGTACAAAAAAGAAAGTTACATTTAAATTGGGAGTATGGAAAGAATTTATAAAAAGTAAGTTACATTATTTTGTATAGAGAGTAGGGAACAGGAATAAACATAGAAAAGAAAAGAAAAAAAAGACGAATGATAAGAATTTTACGTTAGAAAAGGCTTAGGGTTAGAAAGGGGAATAGAAAAAGAACAAACAAAAAGTTACACACAAATATGAAGTATGAAAAGAAACTTCCAAAAAGAAAAAGACATTATAATTTTGGGTATATAAAGAAAGTATAAAATAAAAAAGTTGCATCCAGAATAAAGAACATTATATAGAAAATACAAAAAAAAAAACATACAAAAAGAAAGTTACATTTAAATTGGGAGTTGGTAAAAAAGAAAGTATATAAAAGGAAAGTTATATTTGAAAAGAGGATAGGCAACCAATGTATTTGAAAAGAAAGTTGCATCTCGATAGTACTTCCAGGCCTATAACCAAGGAGGAATTAATACCTCCTTGCTATAACTAGGCTAAATGCCTTTAGAGATTTTTGGTCTATGTTAGCGTCTGTCTTATTAACCCAGTTTTTATCGGGGAAAAAATGGGGGGAATGAAAGCTCTGGGGGTGTTGCAAAAACATGGAAGTAGGTCTTAACGACCGCCCCCCATCCCACCTCCCCTCCCCCCTTTGCTGTTAAAGTCTTTCACCCCCTTTATTAATAAACCGTTACTCCCTTTAACGTCTTTTGCCCCCCTTATCAACCATTTAAACCCCTCCCCGATGCCCCACATTAACATTTAGGTGTTTTATGTGTGTGTGTGTACCTGGATCTCATGAATATTCATGAGTGACTCAGCACCCTGATGAATTATTCATATGACCACCGGGCACTTCAACTCTTTTTGAGAGTGCTTCTGTACGCCTTTCGAGAAATTCAGCGACCACCAAACCAACGGTGAATTAAACGGTGCTAGAGTCGCGGTTGCTACCCCTAAGAAATGGTAGAGTGCGAAATGGTCCGATAAGTGGCTGGCTTTTTTCTCGACTCGAAGTTGAATTTTGAAGGTTTTAACTTCACCATGAAACATTAGTAGCACCTAGTTGACCGACAGGTAGCTACAACTTGTATGTTTTACCTGTTCCCTACTAGATTTGTCAATCCCCATTGAGTTAATACAGGACCCACCAGTTTTACATAGGCGATGGGTTCATTATAAACAATAGCATTTCCGAAGAAAGATTTATGGTTTGAAAGCGCCCAACAAGTAGCATTTTATTTTTATCAACAAAAAAAGATTAATTGCAACTTTGAATTTGAATTTTATTACCATCGAACCTCTTGCCTAGCAATATTCATAGTTTGAAATGGAACAATGAGTGGCCTTATGAAATATGCATTGCAACCGGCTTGAATTTTAAACTACAACATTTAACCGAGAAAAATTATTCATGTGAAATTTGACCAATAAGTGGCTGTTTAAAAGTACATAGCAAACCATGTGCACGGAATAGTTCAATATTTATGGCAAAATGATGGACAAGTTGCATTTTAAAGATTCATTGCAACTTGAATTTGTATTTGAAAGTTCAGCTTTTTACCCAGAAACATTTAGTACTAGTGTCAAATTGACCAATAAGTAGAACTTTTATAAAGATGCATCACATCTTAAAGTTAAATTGTAGCACTCACTCGCATTTTTTAGAGACTTTGCATTTTATTTCTAGAGTAAGTAGTGTCAAATGGATATATGCAAAGTGGCTTTTTAGAATTCCAATGCACTCTATTCAGGTCAGCAGTAACATTTTGATCTTTTATTTTGCCCCAAAGTTGATAGGTCCGAAATGGACCTTTGAGTGGCTCTTTAAATGTGTCATACAAGTCCATCAAAGGAAACGTTTTGAGCTGGATTTCTGTTTTAAAGATTGTCATGGGTAGGGCTATAGAGGGCAGTCTCATCATTTCTAAGTAGGCTAGTTTGTGTGCACTGCATATCACGGAGCCAGTGTGTATAATTACGCAACGTGCGCAATGCATTCACAAGTTGGCACCGTGCTTCCGATTTACAAATCCGCACCACCTTTAAAAGATCCTAAATGGACTTTCGAGAGGCTCTTTAGATCTGTGTCACTGATAGACAGTCTGTACTTTTGTACTATTTCATAAAAAGTAAGGTTTTGTGCTCGATTTCTGATGTAAAGCTGTCCGTGTAATGATTGACAGATGTCGTATTGAGTGCAAGATCGTAGATAATGTAAAAGAACATAGAAAGGTTGGAGAAAAGTTCAACCGCATGCAGCATGTACTATTTTTTAGACAAAATAGTTTAATTCATAGGTTCGGCCGCAAAAAGTCGTCAAATATTAGTAATGGTATGTCCAGATGCCATAATACTTTTGCTCAGTTAGTCATGCCGAATTTGATAGGCTACAAAATTGACAATTTCATTAAATTGGGTAAATGAGGTTGAATTCATTGAAACAGTTTGGCTGGAAAAGTGCATATCACATGACTTAATTTGAAAAGGGACAAAATATGAAATATTTCTGTATGGCACTGAATTTGTTGTCATACATGTACATTCATTGAATTCATGAGTATAAATGTAACCATGTCTACATAATTTATAAAACACAATATGTGTTTATTTTTGCCCTTGTTTTATCAAGATTTAATATTCACATAATAATTTCATCATTTTTCATTTAGTTTGGTGAACACATCTCCTGTTGATATAAAGTACAACCAACTTTTTAATTAGAGCAAGAGTTATTTTTTAAATTCAAATTAGATTCTGCCTCATCCATATCAAATTTGGTCATCAAATTTGACCATGTTTTCTGTAATTGGTCTACGCATTAGTCATAAAATGTATTTCATATCTGTACCAATTTAAATTGATTTTTTTTTCCCAGTCATATTTTCATTTCCCCCCTTTTATGAATGGCTATCGTGGAAATTATCATAACCAATGAAAAAGAAACAGGACACAAATAGTATGTAAATATAACACATGTTTTGGGCAAGTGAATTCAAGCTTTATTACAATTTCTTAGTGGCCTGCCCTGGGCCAGTACGTTACCACCAATGGCCCACTTTTAATTTGTGTCTGACAAAATAGCATTAGTGTTGGAGTCATCAGTGCATTGTTCTTCATTCTATTGTCGTTTTAAGTGAGATACTACCAGCGAACACTCAAGCCTTTCATAAAAATTTGCCACTGCGATGCTAAAACTCTCTTCAACCTCATTAAGCTTCCACTTTCGCACTTGAGTGGAAGTCGACCCCCCACTCCAAAATTGTTTTCTGTTTGGCTAAGCACATTAATAATGCCCAAACAGCTGAAGCTAGCCGCCCATTTTGCATTCGTTTGGCGCGTAAGTGAGGGTATGTGTGCTAATCTACATGTATGGTGGGTTTTAATAAGCAAACAATGGCCACAGCTTGCAATAGCTACAGTGTTTAAAATTGCACACACACGTACTGTACAGAGTGACTTTTAGAATTGTTTATCAATTTTTCTTTTCATTCAACATGATTTCTCAATTAATTCTCACAATAGACCTGAACCAAATTTACTCTGTTCATGTTTTTATGCCAATTTATGGACACAAATATGTAAGGTGCTCATTTTATGCTAAAAGTGTAGGGATACCGTTTCTGTGCATGCATACATTCCCTTTGACAGGCATTGGTGTAACTGCATGGGAGTAGGACACTTTTTTGTTGCGTGCCAAAACCTCCTGGGACTTAGAGTAGATGTGTTGGGTGTAAAATGCAAATAAGGAAGCCCCCTCCCCCTATATTACATAGCAAATAATTGTCTGAACAATGGTAGAAGTATGAACAAATTGTACAGACACTTTTTGCTACACTTTTTAACATTCTCTCATACATGCTGCATTGGTTAAAAGGGATGGGGAGTAGGACACTTTTTGTTGCCTGCCAAAATCTCCTGCAACAGACAGCCAGTAGATGGATGTTAAAATCCCTTGTTTAAATAAGGAAAGCTCAGTGAAGACATTGCAAATAATGTCCTGAGTGTACAGTAGGACAGTTTTTGCTGTGCATACCAGTATCACCTGCGACAGATAGTAGAGATGTTTGGGTGTTAAAATCCCTTATGTAAATAAGGAGTTCACTCTAAAGACATGACAAATAATTTGTCTGGCATTGTGATAAATTCGAAGGGACAGTTTTTGCTACACGTTTTTTCAAGATCATACATGCTGCCCTAAGTCTGGTGAAAAGAAATGAAGAGGACATTCTTTTGTGCATGCCAAAAACTCCTGCGACAGACAGTCGCAGTAGATGTTTGGGTGTTAAAATCCCTTATGTAAACAAGGAAGTCCCCCCTAAAGACATTGCAAATAATTGTCCAGTCTGTTACATGGCGAATTGTCCACCAGGAGTAAACATTGTCCCCTATGTAAACAAATTGTTCATTTGGGCATTTTCTGAAGACGAGTAGGATTTGCATTTGTTTTTTGTGACTGGAGAAATTAAACTGCTTCTAAATAAGCTGTTATTGCTTCAGACTGTATTTGTGTACTGTATTAAAGTAGTATGAAACTTTGGTGATATGCTTAACTAATGCTGTGAATTAAATTTGGAATATTTGTAACAATGTCAGTTACAATACCTTGGTGACAGTAAACACACCCCCACAATATACTTAAATTATTCATGGACATAGGATATACAAATGTATCATTATGCCAAATACATTTTGTAATATCTCTTGTACATCTAAATAATTACCTGTTGGAACCCTGAACATGTTAATGATGCAATTTTATCAATTGATAATTGGGTCAACTAAACATCAGTTGATACAGTCAACACATGTTGTACAGTAGAATGGTAAGAGATGAATAGTCACCCTGGTAACTTTGTAACACTAGATGGCGCTAGACCACTTTGTGTCCATGAAACAGGCAGACTTGAACTGCTGCTGTATGCACAAGTATTCATGTTTGCCTTGTGACTGATGTTGCAACTTGACTGATTTGCTTTCTTTCTAATGATTCAATTTCACACAGTCTTTATTGGTTTGGGCCCCAATGAAAGGGCAGTGCACCCAGTGCTAACATATTCAAGCCCCCCAGGTACAAGAAGTGCCTAGGAATGTATTTCCATCACTTTCCATCACTTTAGAAGAGAGAAACAGAGACAGGGGATTAAATGAGGAGAACTAAATACAGAAAGACACAGAGGGAGAAGGAGGGCTGGAGAAAGGGGTGGTACAGAGCTAAAACATAAAAAAAGAGGAAGAGTATGAGAAAGGGGGGGGGGGGGCAGAAAAGAATAATGGAAGAAGGAATGAGGAAGATAAAGTAAAGTTAGAGTGTGTCAAAGAAAAACTTTCATATATTTTTCATCACTTAAAAGAGAGAAACAGAGAGAGGGTTAAATGTAAATGAGGGGAAATAAAAGAACTAAAATGAAGAAAGACGAGGGAGAGGTAGAAAGAGCAAAGTGAGAGGATGAGAACATGTGCAGGTTTTTTTTCTTTATACTGGACACAAGACACATGGGTGAGAAATACACATGTAGAAAGGGAGCTGTTCAGGGAAAAGAAGAGATACGACAAGAAATAGAGGGAAAAAGTGAGAAAGGGAGGCAGTGAGAAAGAGGGGGAGGGTAAAGAGAAGAAGAGGAGAGGGGATAGAGAGAAACAAATATGATAAAAACAACAGAAATTATTGCAAGATTCATATGTTGGATATGCACAGACAAATTATATTAGCTCCCATTCACCCGGTGGCATAACCTGGGTGAAGAGTGGCAAATATCACATAGCCTGATCTGCCTGTGTGCTCTCTAAACTCGTGTCTGTTTTCTTTTCATCAAGCCGCGATGCGATGGCTGGTTTGGATGCCAATACATATCATTGGGGGATAAGAACTCTGATTGTATGATGATTGCATCCCACAAGCCATTCATCTAGTTTAAAGAGAACCACCATTCTTATAAAATGAAAGGTAATAGTTTTAGAAGTCCATTCCACCAACAACTTGAGTTCAGAAAAATGGGTTTCCAGACAAATTATGTACTAGTAATTGAAAAACACTTCACCATTTTGTGTCAAAAAAACATTTGAAGAAAAAAAAAAATTCTGAAGTATTATTTCTTTCCTTTTGAACCTGTGGCATTTGTGACAAGTTCACTTTTCATTCCATTTTTGGGGTGAGAACTTCTGACATTCTGACATTCTTACAAGTTCATGATCGAGTAGCGCTAAAAGTAATCTTTCATCCCTATTTTGCCCCAAGGTGGGTTTTATACGAAATTGCAGGGTCGTGTAATGGTGCGTTCGTGTCATGAACGGCGGACGGATGGATTATTACCCCTTACTTAGCCCTCTTCTCAAAGTAGCCCTATTGTATGACTTTGACACTACTGGCAGACCATATAACAATTGAATTCTGTTTTGCGTTCATGTGATAGCGCAAGTTTCAAAGGCTTTGCTGAAATCTGACATCTGAAATCTGAGATTTTTTTTGATACAATATCATGGATTTTGTATGATGTTTTTTATACCTGTGATTAAATTATTTTGCACATACCTTTTTGTATGTGATTTGAACTTATTTTGTTGCTGAATTGCTGAATTGTTTTATTTTGTTTGCATTTTTTCAATTGTGATCAATGTTTTATTTTTGTTTTATTATTGCATCGCAAAGAAATGATTTTGAAATATTTTCTGTTAGGTTTTGTGACGGGGCAAGTTAAAAATCATTGTTGAATTTAAAATGAATGTAAAATGTTTTTAAATATGCAATTTAAAATTATAATTTTATGAAAACACTTCAAATCATTCACAATTTTGCACTTTTTTCTCTCTCACTTCTTCTTTCAACTCCAGTTTCACATCAAGTCCAAACGGACTCAACATCACAGCGGAAATTAACGACCTAATAGACTTTAAGTGCCCCGTTTTCGAAAACACAACGGAAGGACGTTTAAAAGCGCAATACCACACGATTATGCAAGTCTCGTCAATGGGTTACCAAAGCTGTTCGCTAAACGTCGGGAGGAAGCGGAAAATGTTGTCGTGCAATCGCCCGTTTGACGAAAATATAAAACTCACGCTGCTTTTCCAGGAATGGACGCCGTATCCGGGCGGAGCCACGTTCGCGCACGGGGAAGAGTACTATTTTATCAGTAAGTTACTGGATTTTTTTTTACGTCAAAGTTTGCTTGCCTGATTGGGCGAGCAAATTGAACAGATTTTAAAAATTGTTTTTCATTGATTAGCTGTTTTTTTTTTTTTACAAATTTTGATTACCTGCACAAAAAAATGTTTAATTTTAGATATTACTTGAAAATAAATGGGAGCTAAATTTGTTTTTTTACAAGGCTCCAAAACTTTAAAAACAATTACAAAAGTGACTTGAATAGCACTTTCTTCTTTCTAAACGGATGACTTTTATTTAGCATTAATTGCAGTGTTATTTGTTGATTATTCTATTAGATTCATGTTGTTTTACCTCTTTTTTTTTAAAGCAATTTTTGATAGAACTGCAAATGGCATCATTAATTGCATTAAATTGGTTAATTACCCTATCTTACTTGTTTTGTTTTTACCTCTTTTTTAAGCTTCTTATGATGGAATGGCTATGAAAAAAAAATATATATATATATATTTTTCGAGGGCTACTTTTCAAGCTTGCCTTCATAAAAATAGAACTCTGAATTGTTTTTTGCATTGAACTCTTATGCAAATTCAAAGGGAACTGCAAATGGCATCAATAATTGCATCAAATTTGTTAATTATTCTAATATTCAACTTGTCTCGTTTTTATCTCTCTTTAGCAACCTCTGATGGAACAGCAAATGGCATTGATAATAACAATGGAGGTTTATGCCAATCAAACTCAATGAAGCTGAGAGTATACATAAAACCAAGGCCTACAGGTAAGCAGAACACTCAAATTTCAATTTCAAATTCTTTTTCAAATTCAATATTTAATGTAAAATTTCCAATTTTAATTTTTGTTTTAAACTACAAACTTGAATTCCAACATTTCAAATTCTAAATTTTCATCTCAAATTTCAAAATTCAAATTTCAAATTTTCATTCTATATTCATATTTCCAATTTGATATTTCAAATTTTGAATTTCAAGTTGCAAATTTCTGGTAGCAGAGTTGTTGAAGATCAACTAGATTTGGTGTTCAAATATAAAGTAACGTTGATCGTTTTTATCCCAGCACAAATAATGAGCATATATATCACGGGAGTAGAATGCATTCACATGCACTTTCACTGAATAGAATCTTGCAATATCCAGGTCTAGCATATATTATTATTTGCACCTTCACAACTGTCGTGTAATAGACTTTTCTTTCTATTTGCATGTCCACTAGTGGACGTATGTGCGTTACATTACAATTAGCCCCTCCGCCCACACGTTGACCTATTCTTTGGTCAATTGTCACAGTCAAGTATGGACACCAAATTGGTCAAATCCACGTTCCTACTCGACTGTGACAGGTTACCTAACAATGGGTCAACGTGTGGGCGGGGCCTTATCGTTATGTAATGCACATACCAGTCAACTAGTGAACGTGCAAAGTCCCTAATGATACAGCTATCACAGAGCACTTTAATACAATAAGGGCTTTTCGATCGCACGTCCACAATGTGGGCTTGAAGATGACATCACGGTTTAAGCCAGTTCGCTTTCGAATCGTTCTTGTCCAGAACCAGATTCTCAAATGGCGAAACACCTGATCGAGCATGTTGACGTGTGATCGAAAAGCCCCTATATGTTCTACTTTAGCTGCAAGTAACACCATATTGTATTGTATGGATTTTACTCAATGTATACACCACGCACATGCAACGCACTATTTTTTAGTATGATATAGTATAAATACATGTAGATTGCACAGTGCACAAATTAGCTCTAATTGTTCAATGTATCAATTTCCCTGCATAATAATGTGATTATTGCTATGAAGAATAGTGACCAAAATAATGTTTCTGTTCTTATGTACCATATTCAGGCAATTGACATTTGTTTTCGGGCAAGCAGCTATTTCTTAGTATAACTTTTTTTAATTGGGCAAGCCTGAAAACAGTACATTGTATTTTGTAGGACCCTGAATAAATTTGATGAAAAAAACGCAAATGTCTTGTGAAAATTTTCCAGGAAATAGGCCACGCCCACCACCACAACGACCTGGTAAGACGATAGACTAAAGTCATCATTTTATTCATAGTTTTTGCATTTTTAGCAAGAAAAAGGTGTACTTAAAATGTCATGAGGTTTGTCATCAGGGATTTGCTTAAAAAAAAAATGCTTGAATATAATTTCATACCCAATGTTCATTGTTTTTAACGTATTGTATTATAAATTCAGGACTGTGTCTATAGGACTGATATTCGGGCTGGGGGAATGCATGTTATAAATTAAATCAAATTGTCCTGAATGGGTTAATAATACTCCCTAATACCATTTATCCATGAGTGCTATTAAAATATTTTCTCCCTTTCATCTGAACGATGTGAACTTTCATTTGTTAAGGAAGACCACAATCTTTTAGAATTGGAATAAACCCCTACAGAAATCTAAGTGTGCCACAAGCCAGCGACTAGCTTGCAGCTACAGCCTGTGGCTAGCTTATGGCTAGCTTATGGTTAGCTTACGGCTAGCTTTTGGCTAGCTAGCCGCAAGCTAGCTGCAAGCTTAATAGGTGATCTCTGCTGAAATTAAGCTTGCAAAATATATCAGCACGCTAATGATACGCTTGAAATCTGTTGCATGCTCACAATTTCAGAAGAGATCACCTATTAAGCTTGCCGCTAGCTAGCTGCAAGCTCGCTTGTGGCACGCTTAAGATATCTGTAGGGGAATAAAGATGAACATAAATTACTTTAAATAATGTTAAAGAAAATCGTATTCTACTAGTCTAGCTATACAATTGGCATTGCAAGTAGTTATACAGTTGTTTTTATTCTAAAGTAAACAGTTATCTTTTAAGTAAAAATAATCCTTATGAAATTTAGATGGGTTTTTTTTCTACATGCATTTATTAAAAACATGAATATCAATTACATCCAGTTTCGACAATTCGTGACTAGTTTGTGTAAATAATTGACATGCCCGTTAGGACTTTTCCTGGACAAAATAAACTTCTCCAGTTGAACAAATTCAGCCATTCATTTAAGAATACTTTCCAAATTGGCATAGTTTAGTTCAAATAATTGACAGAAATTATAGACATTTTGTACTAGTATTAAAGTTCATATATGCGCTTGTTCATCCCTACATAAAAAAAAAGTAAACAAACATGTACAAGCATGAATCTATAGAAAATGCTAGACTAGGTGCTTAAAATGTCAAAATATCTGTATACATATTTATTTCATTTTGATATGTTACAACTATTTTAATTTCCCCTTCTTTTCTGTTCTGTTCTGTTTTGATGCTTCCTTTTGCACTTTTGAAAGTTAATTTTTTCATCAACTTCTTTCTTTCTACAACTCTCTGTCTCTAATATAAATTTATAAAATACTCAGTAACACAAGTA
Source organism: Echinarachnius parma (assembly GCA_037951105.1). Taxonomy (NCBI): domain Eukaryota; kingdom Metazoa; phylum Echinodermata; class Echinoidea; order Clypeasteroida; family Echinarachniidae; genus Echinarachnius; species Echinarachnius parma. The sequence continues at coordinate 78,507 of JBAMJV010006269.1, read as the reverse complement.
TAGGTGTGCCGTTTGGGTTTGTAAGTTTTATGAAATCATGTATTAATTTTGTTTTGGTGTGTATCTGGTTGTATTAATAAAAGATGGGAAATATCCCCCTTTTCCCCATTTAGTAACCCACCCCTTAATAATCACAAATACTCACCCCCCCCCCCCACTCATTTGATTGAAATCCAATATGTATTCGAGGTAATATTTAGGAGATGCTATGTATTTTTGAAATGATAGTCAAACCTGTCTTAGTGGCCACCTGTCTATAGCAGCCAACCTGTGTATAGTGGCCACCTGTCTATAGCAGCCAACCTGTCTATAGTGGCCACCTGTCTATAGCAGCCAACCTGTCCATAGTGTCCATCTAGAGAGCTCCCTTGCAGAGGAATACAATGATATGGAACCTGTATATAGAGGTCACCTGTCTACAGAGGACACTTTTCTTGTTTCCCTTAGGTGGTCACTAAACACAGGGTTTGACTGTGTGTTAATTGATTGGTGGTTGCTATTAGAATATTCATATGTTATTACAGCAAATATGTTATGAAAAAATGGCAATGTACATTTATAAATTGCTAAAGATACATGTATAGTCGCATTATGACATATGTACATGCATGTGTTTATTCACTTCTTTAGTATACATGTAAAAGCTGAAATAGCTTAATATTTAAGTGCAAAGAATTGTATGTATAATATTTAAGTGCAAAGAATTGTATGTATTGCATGAAAGTCAGAAAAAAACATTTTCCCGGAGAGGTGGGTCAGAATTGTTTTTTATAAAATATTTTTATATGCATAAATTGCAAATAAATTTTATTTCTAAAGAAAATTAAATGAGCAAAGAAATATATAACCCAACACCTCCAGATTGCTAGACCGATGCTCCAACCATTGAGCCACAAGGCCCTATTGATGGTGGTACTCCCCATGAACCGTTTTCAATGCTTGTGATCGAATATGACATCTAATAATTTTTAATTAAATTGAAATGAAAATGAGAAAAGATTCCCATGGATCGAATCGAACCCGAGACCTCCAGAGATTGCTAGATGGGTGCTCACCAACTTGAGTTAGAAAGCCCTCGAGCTGCTGGACCATCGCGAGCATTGAAAGGAGTTTCAGGGACGAACAACATTCACAAGGACTTTCTAGCTCAGTTTGAATCACAGGGTAACCCTATTTATAAATAGTTTATTTATAGTCAGTTTCCCTATGTTTGAAATAAATAATGGTTGTTAATTATGATCACATTTTTTCTTTCTTTCATATCAGCCTTGCCAACGACAGTGAACCCGAATGCAACGACCACCACATCGTCCCCGACGACGACGCGCAGAACGACCAGGAGATCGACTACCACTAGAAAACCCACCACCACCATGACCACCACTGTAGCGCCAACTACAATAAAGGCAACGACAACGCAAGCAACAACAGGTGTGTTTTGTTTTTAATTTGTACATCAACATTGTAAAAGTGATCCATGATAGAATGGTTCCAAAAGTGATATTTCAGACTTCAATTATATACCAATTTTGTTGTAAGATTCTTCTAAATGATGTGTGAATGTTTCCTAGAAGAGGATTTCTGCTGTTAAGTGCCAATTTATGTAAGATTTATATATGTACCTTGGATGTGGGCTTATGAAGTTTTACAAACTTATCTGCCCCTCGTTGACATCAGAGTAGGTCTGAACTGACCTACTGCCTGTTGACTAAGGAAAGGGTTCTAGAATGCTTTGCTTCAATAAAAAAAATCTCCATAATTATGGACACATTTGAAAAATCTAAACTCCTTTCAATCTTCTGTTACCAAAAGGCAAGGTACAATGTACAAAATAAATGTGATATTAATCCTTCAACTATAAACTACTTTAGTACATTGCAAAAGATTTTTATAATTGTTAATGACATTATTTATATTCGGTAGTCATATATGTATATTTGTTTAATTTACAGCATTTATATTTGTATTCATATATTCCAGTTTTCTTACATTTCATTAATCAATATTCTTTTCTCTCTTTTTGTATCTCCTTACAGCAAAAGCAACAACGAAAGAGTCAAACAAAATATCTAATCCGAGAGGTAGTAACGCGTCTTGCAGATTGTCGTCGGTTTCATCATCGTTGTTACTAGTCGCGTGGCTCGTCACGGTCGTAAGATGGCTTGACCTGTGACCTTTGACCTGCATTTCTAAAATTAAATTTTAAAATGTTTTTTGTAGCTTTTTTCTTTTTGTTTTTGTGTTTTCTTTTTTTTTTGTAATTTGTGCCTGTACTTAATTATTCATGTAGACTTCAAAAGTGATAATTTAAATGAGAGAGAGAGTGAGAAATTTATTTACCTTCTAGTATCCCATTGCCTACAGGAACCCAGTGGGTTCTTTGTTTAACTCTGTAGGGATTGACATATCTAGTAGGGAACAGGTTAACCCAGTGCCTACGGGAACCCGGTGGGTCCAGCTGTATTAAATAACTCTATGGGGATTGAACAAAATAGTAGGCAACAGGTTAAAAGGAAATTTGCCAGCTAGCTAGTTAAAGAATTCAAGTAGACACTATTAAAACCCATCCTCAACACATGCACATTTAAAGGGACAGGTTAACATATAATAAAACTCTTTTTGAATTTAGATGCAATGCCATTGAAAGACACAATTTAGCATAATTGTGATAAGGTAGTGCTATAGTACTTAATAATTGATCATTTTCAATAGGTTTTGAGACTGGATTTGTACAATTTTTAAAGAAAATATCTGAAGAATTTACATTTTGAAAATGTAACATTTTGTTAGGAAATATTTGAATTTGAATTTTGAATTTGTATAATTTTGTTAGAACATATTTGAAATTTCAGATTTTGATTTTGTTTGTACCATTTTTGTGAGAATGTATTTTGAATTACTATCCGAGTACTTCTATACTTGTACTTTGTAAATATTTTGTAAATAAGAATATATTATTGCACCGATGCTATGTAAAAATTTGATAACAGAATGAATTAAACTTTTGACTTTTTTGCTATACATCTATACTATATACATCTCTCGATTGCATACGTATGCCGATTTTTTTCTGATTTTTGTTGTTTGTCTAATATATTTATAATTCATGCCAAATTTTCCGTGTTTCTACTTACTCTATGTACTTAAAACTGATTGTTCAAATACTGGGTGTTTGTGTTTCGCATGGTTAATGTTTCAGAAAAAAACCTTCTCTCTTGTTCGAATTGTAGTGATTTTTAGAAAATAAATTTGTTTATCATAAAACCTTCTTTCTTCAAATTTTCAAATCAAGCATATTAATGTTGTAGTAAAAAGATTTTGTTTTAAAGTGATCCATCAACTTCGTACGATTTTTCCAATAGTGATATTTGAGACTTCATTCGTACCAATATCATCGTTAGATTCTTCTGAATAATAGTGTGACATCATCATACAAAAATAACTCTTGTTTTACATAGTGAAAAAGGGTAAAAATTGATGCCAGAATTTATACTGCCTATTAATTTTGACAACAATCAAAAAGTGTTTCGGATCACTTTTCAATTCATTCTTTTAGATATCTCCATAATAGGGGAGACATTTGGAAAATCGAAACCCAATTTAATTTTTCTTGGTTGAATTTGACAAAGTGAATGGATCACTTTAAAGTACTTTAGATAACAATTTGCATTAATGAACAACTTTAGTTTTTGAAGTAAACTATTATTGTGCTTCCATTTAGCTAAATACAAAATACCTCCCTTTCCAAGAAATGTTGCAGCCCACATTTGTATTGTTGCCAATCGATCAAGGAGATTCCATTTGCAATTTTTAGGGGTGTTTGAAAATATGTTTTTCAATGTACATCATTCTTCAATTCTGTTTTTCTTCTTTTCGTTTCTGGCAGAAAAGTGTTCAGAACTTCTTTAAAAAGTAGGATTGTGGAGCAAACAAAAATGCAGTCTTGCATCAAATCTTATTTTAATCGGAAATTAATATGCAAAATTTTCATTAGATCTCTCATTTTCATACTTCACAAGTTTTTAAAGGGTATTGACTATTTATAAAGGTAGCACAGAGTTGTATTCCAAACAAATGTATTCTTTTGGGGTTTATAGGGTGTATTCAAATGAAAACTAACAAAATTCATAACTAGTTTATAATACATATTTATACTGTTATTTCTGACCTATACTCCTTGTATGAAGAACTTTACCACTTTTGTGGTATGATATGAATAATTTTGAATTAATAATGATTGGTGATTGGACTATTATGAAAGATAGAATAGATTTTGATATGAAATTAATGAATGAAGATTTAAATACAGCCCACCTTGTTATTATGTTTTGTCTAAAATATTTTGCACGAGTTGATTAATGTAACTTTTGCCAGTTTGTTTTCAGCAAGAAGAATAAAATCTTCTATCCTGACAGTGTGTAACTTTGAATTCATTACTACACAAAACCGATTATTTATTTTTTCCTTCGCAAAAATCATTCTATATCCCACCTTAAAAGAAGGAATAAAATGTAAGTTATGGTGTTTGGATGTTTTGTATCCTCTTTCCCTGGCTCATAGATTATTACGAAATACATCTTTTCATGATACGTGGTACCATGATTACAAAACCTTTCACAAGTTGTAGTAATCATACCATAAATACCAATTAAAGCTTTTTAAAACTAGGTTTTTCTAAATATAGATGAATTTATTGAAATTAAATCCCTGAAGAAGCCTTATGGGCAAAAATATGGAAATTTTGTTTTCACACAGTGTTAATTTAATGTGTTCTATTATATTCGACTACACCAACGCAGAGCAATGTCTTTAACTGAATAGATTGAAATCTATAATCTTAATAATGGTGGGTTAAGGTAATGTATAATTATGGAAAAAAGTGAAGCTGTTACAAATAGCCAGTACTATGCAGTTTTCATGTATATTACATGTATGTATTCAAGAGGATATTTTTTATATTTTGTGAGTGACACCCGCTCGCTTATATTGTGAGACAATATAGCGAAGTGAATTGCTGTATATTTATTTATAATGATGTACCAATTTACAACATTCTTTCACGCTCACCCGTGTCCCTTCGACTTGGGTGTAAATCGACTGCCAAAACCCAAATAGCACTGGATATAAACTAAAGTATTCAGGTTTTGGCAGTTGAATAGCAACGTTAAACGGACACAGGTTAGTATGATAGTCAGTATATGCTCACTTGTGAGTTTTATGTTCAAGTTGGTACTGACTGGTTGAACATGCTGCTGTAAAAAGGGGAAAAAAGCTAAAAATATCGCTTACTGGAAATATTTTCTACTTTTGTGAAAAGAAATGTGATGAATACTTAATTGTTTCTCTTTGTTTTTGTGATCAAAAGAAGATCAATATTTGTTTCTTCTTTTCATTTTGTGGAAGAAAAAATAGCTACAAAGTTTTTCTACCCAAGAAATGAAGAAGACGTTCTTCTTTTTGAGAAAGAAAACATGATATCTTTTTTTCTAAAGAAGAAAAAACTTATGGTAGTTGTCTAGATTTTTCTTTTTCATGAAAGAATTGAGATGAATTCTATATTTCTTTTGTGTGTGTTTTGTTTGTCTCCCTCTTTCTCTGTCAAATACATAAAAAATATGGCTGTACAAATTTTGTCTAAAAGAGCGAGCTCATATTATTTTGCAATGCGTCTATCGTAAGAACTAAATTATTATTATTATTATTATTATTTCTCTGCATTTCACATTTGCTTTCTGTTCGCCATTTATTGTATCCATAATACCAACTGAATATTATTTTGTTTTTCCCCGTCAAATTATGTTTCTCTTCATTGGTTCGCAAAAGTGTTTATTGCGTGAACCTTAGAGAAATATATCTCTCCACACATCTCACTTGACTATTATGTTTAAACAATGTTTTCCCCTTTTTTTCTGTTGAGTAACGCACTGTAAATTAAAATATTATTTGTCCGTTTATGTTATTATTTAGATGGAATTGTTTCCATCACAGCCTTGACTAAAAAGCACTGCAAATTCTTCCCCAAAAGGGGGAATCTGATGATAATTATCTGCCAAAGTTTATCTCTGCAATTTAATTTGTTTCTGTTAGGTTGTAAAAAATATCTTTGTATTCAAATACCCATTTGATAGAAAATTCGAAATATGCAAGCAGAAATTAATCATTTCAATTCCAATTTCAATGCCTGGTTTTCACCGTAGAATTTACCGATCATGATAATAGTGGATTTTCGGGGTGGAGGGGGGGGGGGGGGGGGGGGGGGGCATTTTTCAAATTTAGCTAGGGTATTTATTACTTATGTACAACACATTACATCTATCGAGTTGTGTTTCTCTTTTTTTGTCCCCGAGACGTTCATACTCTGTATCTACACTATAATTGATTTGCTGTTCAGTTGAACAGTACATTGCACACTGGTTGTGTTATTTTAATTCATTATTTAACATTTGTATTACTTCCAAACAATGTACGGATTAAATATTAAAGTGGTTTACTAATACAAAAAGCAATAAGCAGCCGTATAAAGGAACAATTATCATTTATTAATCTATCAATTTAATTTAATTTTACCAATTTATTATTTTCTTTTTTATATACAAATGTCATGTATCATGATGATTTTAATTTCTTACAAAGCAAATTCATACGGTTTTATTTCAGTTTGTACTGTAAATCAAATATCATACACAGATTTCATATGGTTTTATAATTATGGTGTACATGCATTTCTTATATTAAAGTTGATTTCCAAATATGCAGTACTTGCAAATTTACTGTACCGTGATAATTGAATTTGTTATCAATTAATACATTTGGTTTGTATGTTATATTTCATCAGTGTCATATACAGTATGTAGCACTGATTGTATGAAAGATATTGGACAAACCAAACCAATTATTATTTGAAACAGAATTAGAAATAAAATTGAATTGAATTTGAAAAGAATTGAAATTGAAATAATGCATCATGCACCTTATGAAACCAAGTAGTCTGTCAATCTAATTACTGGTTATACAAATCCAGCTTTTCAAGTTTTGTCAACTATCAATTAATTTGTTTTGATTCAATTACTTTATTTACACCTTCACAATATGCAAAAGGGAATTATAGAGTCCAAACATATACTGTACATCAATTTGAAATTATTTTGTCCTTTTTGTGTATCATCCATTAATTTCTTGTGATTATCTATATTATTTATGCTAAGTCAACCATACCTTAAATGGACAACTGTCAAGCAGAAACGTTTTGTATACAATGGTGAACTTACAGATCCCACATACTTAGATCTGTGTAAGAATGGGAGGAAGGGCAGATTTTATATACCAATAATTAAAGAAATATTTGTACATGTACATGTATACTTGGATCATGTATTTAAAGTTTTTGCATATTTTTGTTGTTACGCGTCGTAACCATGGTGATCGGTTTGTTTCCAGTCTGTCACGTCTTTCTGGAAGGATTCTTTTGTGAATAAAAGAGAGAAATCTTTGTGGTAAAAAACAAAAAACAATGATTTGTTGTCTTTCATTATCAATTTGTTAGCACAGTGGAACCTCGTTATAAAGAGGTCGGATATAACAAAACCCTCTTTCAAGGTAATTTTGCTGGTCCTAGCTCTTTATATTTCTTTGTTTTTTACTCTGATATAATGAGAAACCTGATACCCAAGGACCTCGTTATAACGAAGTTCCACTGTACTATAGTAGTGTAAATGTCTTTGTGGGAGAGATGTGTGCGTGTGTGTGCATGTGTGTGTTTGTGTAAACCAAAATACAAAAAAAGGAAATAAGCAAAATCAAATTTGAAACGACCATGTTTGTGTCGAAAAAAAAGAAGTGAAATGATATGTTTGTGTTGAAAAAAAGAAAAGCAAAAATTATTTTAAAAGAAGAACCAGATATACATGTAAGTAAAAAGTCTGTGTGTGCTTATGAAAAGTTTGGCAAAATGTTTACACATCACTGGAAAGCTCATATTTTGAACAATTGTGTTTCAGACAGTTCCACTTCAGATTGTCTGTAATCAGTCATGCGTGATGTTTTGATTAACTTCATGGTGTCATATATTGTATATGGAAGACAAGAACATGAGCTTTCCAGTGATGTCTAAAATCCTGACAAACATTTCTTACTTCTTCGAAGTAGTAATGTCACTTTTGCAACATGGTGATGGTTCTAAACAACTTGTCCTTTGATTTTGGTTTTTGGTTTTTGGTTGTGGGTTGAAGCTGGATGTTGCCTTCTTAGCAACCGCTATGTCAGAAATTTGTGACTTGCCCGACAAGCTTTTCCCCGCCAAAATCATACTAAATGCATCTTAATGAGGGTGCCCATTCCAATCATGTCAAGCTGGTCTAAACCAGTACCACTCTATACCCTGGACAAGTACCAGGCCTGCATACCAAACCTATGCAATTCTCACATTGAATGAACACTTTCACTATTGAGTCCATCTCAATCTTGACCGTGTGTACACTAAACCTTAAAACAGTGGGCTTCTGTGCACACTAAAAATATACAAATCCGGGGCCATATACCCTAAAACATATGCTCACACATTACATAAAAGGAAGCAATCACACATGACTGAATTGTATGTGTCAAGTGTGGATGCCCATTTCTAAAAAATGAAGTCACATCGTGACAATAACAAGGTAAATTCAACCAAGGAGTTACCATGGATGGAGTCACAACTTTCACTAATTGATTCAAACACCTGTCTATATTCTAAAGGCGAACAAAAGGAGAAGTGGGGCTTTGCGGTTCATTTGAAGTTCGATCTTCGATGCCGCCAAATGAAACCAACGACTAGCTAATTAACTGCTAAAGATTTTGAAATTTCAAGATAATTCAACTATAAATATCCATTTATTTGTGACTATTGCATGTTTAGTGGTAGACTTGATAGACGCGCTGTCAAATGGAGATGAAATTATAATCATTTCCTACATGAATTGAGAACAAATCCAGATAATTCTTGAATTAATATGATTCTTTGAAACAGTATTTCTCCACTTTCCGATCATTTCCGACAATTGACATTAACACATAATAATCTTGAGATATCACTCTAATTGATAAGACATGTGGCAATAGTGCCCAGGCACCCCCACTACGTTAATTATGAATATTTCAATTTCTACACATTTTTTTATTTCGCGCGCACTTGCTATCTATAATTGAGAAACACTCGAATAAGTCGAGTTCGGGTTTGCGAAAAGTGATTATAATAACAAAGCACACCTCTCTTTGAAATGTGCCAATGCATAATGTAATCAACCGAAACGTCATTGTTTTTCCACCTGCAAGTAGAATTCAGGTCCAACTAGAAATTGCGCGCTCGGCGGGTCGCGCAGCCGAGCACATGTATCCCCCGAACCAATTGCATTGCACTTTTGTGGGTTGTAATATTGTGAACTGAACAAGTTTGGTGGTGTACGTTGTTCTACTAGGCTGGCAGTAGCCTTTGGGCAAGGCCTCGCGCGCTGTTTGTCCTCCGAGCAGGGTCTGATTAATAGACAAGGCGATGTGCGCTTACAGCAGTGATCGCTGGACTGAGCCGCGTCAGCGGCGAGGCCTTTGCTAACTTGCGGAGCTCATTAATATTGGCATATGTAAATTGTGTGATTGTATGAGTTATGTGTACATGTACGCTATACGATCTCAGAACCGATTCTTCCCGGAACCGAGACATGGGTATGGAATCAGAATCGACTCCAAGCTGGGGCAGAACCGCCCAAGCCTACTTCATACCAAATAAGAAAATAATCGGACAAGAACTCGGACCTGTAGAGCGGTCACAAGGTAATCTTAACTATTTCTTTATATCATGGTTACCATGGCAACCATGAATCCGCCCCACACCAAAATCAATAGGCTTCATCCTCTTTCCTTAATACACCTTCATACCACATAAGAAAATGATCGGACAAGAACTCGGACCTGTAGAGCGTTCACATGGTAATCTTAACTATTTCTTTATATCATGGTTATCATGGTTACCATGGCAACCAGGACTCCGCCCCACACCAAAATCAATAGGCTTCATCCTCTTTCCTTAATACACCTTCATACCAAATTAGAAAATGATCAGACAAGAACTCGGATCTATAGAGCGTTCACAAGGTAATCTTAACTATTTCTTTATATCATGGTTACCATGGCAACCAGGACTCCGCCCCACACCAAAATCAAAAGGCTTCATCCTCTTTCCTTAATACACCTTCATACCAAATTAGAAAATGATCGGACAAGAACTCGGACCTGTAGAGCGTTCACAAGGTAATCTTAACTATTTCTTTATATCATGGTTACCATGGCAACCAGGACTCCGCCCCACACCAAAATCAATAGGCTTCATCCTCTTTCCTTAAGACACCTTCATACCAAATTAGAAAATGATCGGACAAGAACTCGGACCTGTAGAGCGTTCACAAGGTAATCTTAACTATTTCTTTATATCATGGTTACCATGGCAACCAGGACTCCGCCCCACACCAAAATCTAAAGGCTTCATCCTCTTTCCTTAAGACAGGACCGCGCCCCACACCAAAATCAATAGGCTTCATCCTCTTTCCTTAATACACCTTCATACCAAATTAGAAAATGATCGGACAAGAACTCGGACCTGTAGAGCGTTCACAAGGTAATCTTAACTATTTCTTTATATCATGGTTACCATGGCAACCAGGGCTCCGCCCCACACCAAAATCAATAGGCTTCATCCTCTTTCCTTAATACACCTTCATACCAAATTAGAAAATGATCGGACAAGAACTCGGACCTGTAGAGCGTTCACAAGGTAATCTTAACTATTTCTTTATATCATGGTTACCATGGCAACCAGGACTCCGCCCCACAACAAAATCAATAGGCTTCATCCTCTTTCCTTAATACACCGTCATACCAAATTAGAAAATGATCGGACAAGAACTCGGACCTGTAGAGCGTTCACAAGGTAATCTTAACTATTTCTTTATATCATGGTTACCATGGCAACCAGGACTCCGCCCCACACCAAAATCAATAGGCTTCATCCTCTTTCCTTAATACACCTTCATACCAAATTAAAAAATGATCGGACAAGAACTCGGACCTGTAGAGCGTTCACAAGGTAATCTTAACTATTTCTTTATATCATGGTTACCATGGCAACCAGGACTCCGCCCCACACCAAAATCAATAGGCTTCATCCTCTTTCCTTAATACACCTTCATACCAAATTAGAAAATGATCGGACAAGAACTCGGACCTGTAGAGCGTTCACAAGAAAATCTCTGCGGCGGACGCGGCGGCGGCGGCGGCGGCGCGACGAGGCCAAATCCATAGTATCCCCCAAAGTGGTTCGGGGGATACAATTAGAATGAGCACATTCACTGCATAGTTGACAGTGGCGGCATCGAACATCTAGTAAAGGATTTGAATCTATTGTGACTCCAGTATATGTGACCTCACACCACAAAACGACCAATAAGTCGGGGAAAATGATTGTGCTAATTCTTACATGACAGTAAAGTATAAGTCAATACCTTTAAAATGGTATATAAGTTGTCATATATGGATTAAGCGAACCCTCTCAAAATGAGCAGCCAAGATTTGGAACATGGCTGAATTGGTTTTAAAGTTAGGGAGAAAACGGGCCGTTTCAATGATCGGCGTCCATTCAAGCACTGTAATCTGATCATATTTATTTGATTAAAAATCATATTTAAACATGATTTCTGATGCTCAAAATTTTACAAAAGGTAGATTATGATACCCTTATTCAGGAAATACCAAAATCCTGAATCTCATATTTTAAACAAAATTTGGCTATATCAGCTAATAACAGACAACTACCACGGCGACATAACGGTCGTTTTGTGGCGTAAGGTCACATATAATAGCTCTTTAATTCAACAGACCTGAGGTGCTCGTTATAATGTGGTTTCACTGTACTCTATACGTATCACACAGAACAAGCGGAAGAGAAAAACAAACATGAAACGGCGCTTTTGTAAAAGGACATTCCCGTTTATTCCTTGTTCGATACAAATATTCTGCTTCAAATGAAGAGAATAAACAGAAAAATTATAAATAGAAATGAAAAAATTAATCATGACACGATGATAATACATTTAACCTTTAATAATAAATAATTGTTACTTTTCAAGACTTTAACTCCATCTACTTCTCATAAGTATTTAAAATTGCGAGTAATTTATTTTCATACAATTCCACTATCTAAAATACTCCCGTAAGGACTTGCGACTTATTCACATTTAACCAATTCTATCATCTAACATACTCTATTCTTTAAAATGTTTTGAGTTATACATAATTTTGTCGATATTATCTACTCGGGTTCTATAATCTAGATGGATTTTAATCCAATTTCGTAAACATCTAATGTAAATATGATTTGTTTTGCATAAATTAATCTCATAATAAACAAGGCAGGCAGAAGACGTTTAATACATGCATGCATGAATTGGCAAAAAAACATGTTCATATAATAATAATAATAATAACAACGGTTTAGTTATATAGTGCTATTCTCGCGAGGATCATAGCGCTTTACACTATTATTATTACTAATTTCATATAGACTACACATACACAATATAAACTATCAATATTCTAGTAATTCTAATATAAAATAACACTCCATTTATCTACAAAAATATGGGTGAAAAGACAATAAATCTTTCCACAAAGGCAGGGCAGGTAATTATCATTTTTTGACGGCTTTATACTTTTTTTTCTTCAGCATTATCTATTCGATACGTAACATGTGTACCCACAATTTTCTATGCATGCTAGTAGATTATACAAAAATAGGTCTAAATTCTATGCTAAAAACATGGATTTGAAGAACATACTGTATGCATGTACTTAACAAAGAACTGACTTTCTTAAACACAAATGTTTGTTAACAAAAGGCAGGTTATTTTTTGTTCACCACATGTGGTGAAATTTCTGCACTATTCAAAACATGTATCTAAGTTTCACATTGCATGCTGTGGTACAAAAATAAGGTCTAAAATCCATGCAGATATTTTACGAAAATTGATGCAATACCGATATACCATACATGTAATGTATATATTGACTAAAACTCTTCCTAAAGTTATGCTTCACAAATTGCTAAAGTATTCTTCATAATAACACACATTGTATTTGAAAAAAATTGTTAATAAAGCCCCCCCCCTCCCCCTCCCCCCCCCCCCCCCCAAAAAAAAAACAGACAATGAATAATATTACAAGTTTATTAGGCCATTATGTCTGCCTTCAAGGCGAATATACTCATGAGTTGAAAAGTGTAATCTATGTGTGCCTTTATAAAGGCTTGCACATTTCCAATTCATTATTTTCCACTAAAAATAAGTCTACAATTCACTATCATAATATCACTATTATTATATAGACTATTGTGTGCATACCTACAACACAGATGTACCTAACTTTAAGCAAAAATTAGGACAATTAATTAAGCACCATATTAAATTAGTATAAACTTTAGGAGGGATTTCAACATAATTTTTTTATCCAAGAACAGAATAATGTGATATATATTAACTATACACATACAAACATTTGAGGATGATCTCTCTCAAAAAGGTAGCGAAAATATTTATCGATAGAAGAAGAATAGAAGAAAAATATGAAGAAAAAAAGTTAACACTGCACAAATTTGATAACATTATTAAAGCCAATTATTACAAATATCTATTCAAATTTATATAAAATTGTCTGCTACTTTTGTTCACTAAAATGGAAGACTAGGTCGTTATGTACATGTATAACGTTTATCTATCACAAAAAATATCAAGATATTGTGAACTTTTCTATTAATCATTTGTTCATAAGCTTTGTTCATATACACAACTAGGCAAGAAAGAAATTGTAACCGTTTTGTGAACTATATTTTCTATAATAATTTTTCATAAATATCACGAAATACAGTAATTGTGAAGCTTAGCTAACAATAAGATTCTGTTCTATAAACCTATTCATGAACAAAGTAAATTGTAAACATTTGAGTTGATAGATAGCAGGTCTCATCGTACCTGCGCTTATAGTTCAACATATTAAGACAACAAAACCAAATTTGTCTTTGTTCCGGCAATAAAACTACTTTGTAATGCTACCTACAGAAATTCTGTGATAATAACTTGACTTGGAATTTCATTTTCATACTTGTGTTTAATACTCCACTCTTTGCAATCTGAAATCAATGAAGTAGGTTTGTTTGAATATGAAACAAAATATACTATATTGTGTGTGTGCCTGCACTACCAAGAAAACAAGTAGATAAAACTGTATATATTTTTTCTTTTCTTTCAAAAGGCAGTTTGTTGATAATGAAGACTTTAAGTTGAACAAAAAGTTAGCCTCATGTTTATATACAATGTTTTGTCACACAAAACAAAAATGCATACATTGTCAAGGTTTTTTGCAGAATAAAAAGTTTCTGTTATACTCCAACCTACAAGTATTTGAGCCACATGCTCATACTTGAAGAGTTTCTATCTGCTGAAAAAGAAAACAAAATAACATATAGCAATATGAATTATTGACGTTGCACCATAAGGGATGCCAGCATGCTACAAGCCGAGTGCGTAAACTGAGTCATGATATATACTTTATATCATTTTGTTTCGTAAATATATTAGCTGCGAATAAATCTTGTCTAGGCATCGTAATTTATCACAATTCCATGTACAGTACATGAGGGTTTTAGGCAGGGAGTAAACCATATCTAGGCATCTTGCAGTGTAACACACGGGGGCTTGTCCGGGTAATTCACAATCCCTCTACTGCTACCATGGCCACTGCCTGACCCATCATATCTTGTCAGTGAAATAATTTGAAAGCAACTCTTGTCTAGGTATCGTAACTGATGATTGGTACATGTGGGATTTCATGAGGGAGTGAACCATATCTAGGCATCTTGCGGTGTAACACACGTGGGGGCAAGTCCGGGAGTAGAACCATGCAACTCCTCTACTGAAACTATTGCCTCTGCCTCACACATCCCACCTTGGGATTGTAATCATCTGGGAGTAAATCTTGTCTAGGAATCATAACCGATTATTATTACATGTGGGGTTGCATGCGGGAGTAGTAACCATATCTAGGCATCTTGCGGTGTAACACACGAGGGCGCTTGTCCGGGAGAAGAACCATCCAGCTCCTCTACTGGTACCAGGGTCGTTGCCTGACCCATCGCATACTGTATCCGGCATCCGTCCTGATCTTGATAGAAGCGGCCTTGGCGGCACGGACAGTCTCCTTGACGGCCTTCATCAGGTTCTGGGCGTTTCCGACCAGCATTTCCGTGGCCTCCATGTCCTCCTCAGATTCTGTGGGTGAAAGATCAAAAAAATGTTTTTCAATATGGCTATTAATTGACCCAAATCGACCAATATATCAAATAGAAGCAGTTTTAAGAGCAGTCTCCTGGGATACAATGTATGTCTTCTAACATTTTTTCTGAAGAATACTTTTATTAGGTTTCTGGGCGTTTCCGACCAGCATCTCCGTTGCCTCCATGTCCTCCTCAGATTCTGTGGGTGATTGTAATCAATTTTCATAAATATGACGATGAAATACACAGAAATACAAATGACAAAAATATAATAAAGCAGTCTTAAGAACAATCTCTTGTGATATGTCACAGAATTTTGAGGCATCAGGTTTTGGGCGCTTCCGAACAGCATTTCTGTGGCCTCCATGACTCCTCTTCAGATTCTGTTGGTTGAAATATTTTAAATATCAGCATAAGAAAACTGACCAAATATGACTACAAAATATTGTTCAAATAACTGGAAAAGAGCATTCCACAGGAATCGAACCAAAGACCGGTGCTCAGGAGGCAGGGGCCCGATTACGGACCAGCAACATTTACCATGGTAATTAGCATCATTGGCTCTAACTCATTGATGTCAATATGCTAGAATTGCATACAAATCAACAGTACGTAGCATAGCACACACACCGCACTAATTCCCCTTATGTTTTGTATTGTTTTTCAAAAATTATGGGGGGCGCAGGAGGCCTCCCATGCCCCCCCCCCCCCCCCCTCCCTCCTCCATAATGGGTTAAACTCAAGATCTGGGCAATTGTATTATTTAAAAAAAAAGAAAAGGAAACTGAAACATAGAGAAAGAAGAAAAGAGGAACAGGATTTGAACCAGCTACTTTACCTTGAGAGCCGAGCATGACGGCCTTGATGGTGGACAGAATCTTGAGCCCAGTGCTGAGGGTTGGGATCCTTACTAACTCTATTTTATCACTCCAACAACTATCAATATTGTCATTACAGTAATTAATCTTTGTGACCATTACAACTATTTCTATTACCTTGAGAGCCGAGCATGACGGCCTTGACGGTGGAAAGAATCTTGAGCTGGGTGGAGATGGTGGGGATCCTCTCGCAAACTTGCAGCAGATTCTGCGAGGCAAGAAGACAAGTGTGGGAAAAATATTACAATTTGGGTTACAGCATCACCAAGATGTAGTAGTAGAGAGAGATCTTTTCCTACAGCACACAAGGCAGTGTTTGTTTTGTTTTATTTTATTTATGGCTTATGCACAGTAACACGTAACAATATATCAAACTACAACAAAGCAATCAGCACAAAAATGTTAAACATTTAAATGGAAATTTGCAAGTTGAAGATATTTGCAGTTTCCACTTTTGCAGTTTTCATTGACACGGCCTTGTGAACTTTGAGAAAAAACCCTCTCTAAATGCTGAATTAATGCTGTCACGATTCTGCATGCACATAACACTAAATGCTCATAACACTAAAGGGTAATCTTGAGTTCTACTAAATGTCGTTGGGTGAGAAAGAAAAGGCAGCTACAGTGTAGATCACTTTTGGTACATTTTGTGATAATGTTTTAAGGAACTTTATATAGAAACCCAAATTAGCTCTCCATTTCTGATAAATATCCCCAAATTAGTGATTATTCAAGAATTTGGCATAACATAAAGAACGCTCTATTAAATGTATAAACATGACTTAATGCCCTTCTCACTCACACCCAACGAAATTAGCACCAAATTATCATAATTATATAACATGATCTGCCAACAAAATTGCAAGAATTTGCCATTCTAACATAGTCATATCAATGTTGGTTATTTTTTAGTACAATTGGTGTAATTTTGTGAAAACTTTAACTGATCTGGACAACACAAAACCAGCCAGAACAGACCTACATGTAAAAGAATGTTATTTTCAGGAAATGAGTTTCTTAGCATCTCCCATTATTGCATCTAGAACATATCATGCTAAGAACTTATAAGATATAAACTAAAACATGACATGGTTTGTTCTATTTCTTTGTCATAATGCAATTATATACAGGTATCTATAGATAAAACCTTAATTATTAAAAACGGAATATTACTAAAATGAAAACAAAAGGATAACCATTAACTGCACTTGTTTCTAAAAGATTAGGAAAACCAAATAACTGTATTACATACTGCTTGAAACATTTCTTCACAAATTACATTTTTTTCCTGGATGTGTTCCTATATAAACTGTAGTGAAAGAAAAGCTTTTATTCCTTCTTCACATTATAAACATAAGAACATAAATCATACTACATGTACATTTAAAACTTGCAATATTCCTAATTTTTCATAGTTTAGTACAGAACAGTCAAAAGTCTAATACAGCAAAGTATCAACGCTGTCCATCAAAAGAAACTATAAGACTACTTCTCGGGTCACAATCACTAACATGTGGCTATGTGATGCACTGTAACCTTTGAATTACATCTTCTTTTCTGATGTGCTGATTTTTGTATTGTTTTTTTTTTAAATATGTTCTATTTCGTGACTGAGTAAACCTTTCCTTGACCAACTGAATATTAATAAAACAATATGGAAGTGTATTATGTCTTTCAAAAATATTATGATGACAAGAGCCCCAGGGGGGCACGACGCTCACCTGAGGTCAATCAATTCACATCTGGCGCATGTTCTCTCTGCATATACATTGTATGTATAAGGAGAAAAAGATCTTTGAATTTTATACATTTTTTATCCTTGGGGGCCCTCCAATTAGACTCCACTAGAAGCCAAATAGTAACATTTAAACAACTTGGGAACCCCTACCACTAAGAATGATTCCAACAAAGTTTGGTTGACATATAATTATTCAATTGGAAGAAAAAGACAAAAATGTTAATTTCTCTTGGAAGTCCCCCCCCCCCCCCCCCCCCCCCTCCCAACATATTACCCCCACAGAACCCCTCAGGGGCCATCGAAAGAAATGTCATGAACTTTCATTCTTTTTCAAAAGAGGCATCTATAAACCAAATATCAGGTCTTTAATACTTCTGTATCTTGAAAAGAAGGATGTTTAAAAATGTACATATTTTTACACTAGGTGCCCTCCCCTAGGGCCCCCTTGGCAGTCACATCCATCATTTTAGCAACTTTTGTTCCTCTACCCCTAAGGATGTCAAGTTTGGTTAGAATCCAATCATTGGTTCTTGAGAAGAAGATGAAAATGCATATTTCCTATGGTAGGGCCTCAAAAATATTGTTACCCCACAGGTCCCTTATGGTGCCACCCACAAAAATCTTGTGAACAATTTTCATTCTTCATCAATAGAGGCATCTAAATGTGAAATATCAGGTCTGTCATACTTTTAGATCTTGAGAAGAAGATTTTTAAAATTTACATATTTTTTACACTCAGTCCCCTCCCCCAGGGCCCCCTGGGGGCTACGCCCACCATTATAGCACATTTTGTTCCTCTACCCCTAAGGATGATTCCTGTCAAGTTTGGTTGGAATCCAATCATTGGTTCTTGAGAAGAAGATGAAAATGCATATTTCCTATGGTAGGGCCCCCCAAAAAATGTTACCCCCACAGGGCCCTTATGGGGCCACCCAAAAACATCTTGTGAACAACTTTCATTCTTCATCAATAGAGGCATCTACATATGAAATATCAGGTCTGTCATACTTCTGGATCTTGAGAAGAAGATGTTTAAAATTTACATATTTTTTACACTTGGTGCCCTCCTCCAGGGCCCCCCTGGGGGCCACGCCCACCATTTTAGCAACTTTGGTTCCTCTACCCCTAAAGATGATTCCTGCCATGTTTGGTTGGAATCTAATCATTGATTCTGGAGAAGAAGATGAAAATGTATATTTCCTATGGTAGGACCCCCAAAAAAACTGTTACGCCCACAGGACCCTTATGGTGCCACCCACAAAAATCTTGTGAACAATTTTCATTCTTCATCAATAGAGGCATCTAAATGTGAAATATCAGGTCTGTCATACTTTTAGATCTTGAGAAGAAGATTTTTAAAATTTACATATT
The DNA here is from genome assembly GCA_037951105.1 of Echinarachnius parma. Classification (NCBI taxonomy): domain Eukaryota; kingdom Metazoa; phylum Echinodermata; class Echinoidea; order Clypeasteroida; family Echinarachniidae; genus Echinarachnius; species Echinarachnius parma. Next base: position 59,171 of record JBAMJV010006269.1, on the reverse strand, counting down.
TTTTACACTCAGTCCCCTCCCCCAGGGCCCCCTGGGGGCTACGCCCACCATTATAGCACATTTTGTTCCTCTACCCCTAAGGATGATTCCTGTCAAGTTTGGTTGGAATCCAATCATTGGTTCTTGAGAAGAAGATGAAAATGCATATTTCCTATGGTAGGGCCCCCCAAAAAATGTTACCCCCACAGGGCCCTTATGGGGCCACCCAAAAACATCTTGTGAACAACTTTCATTCTTCATCAATAGAGGCATCTACATATGAAATATCAGGTCTGTCATACTTCTGGATCTTGAGAAGAAGATGTTTAAAATTTACATATTTTTTACACTTGGTGCCCTCCTCCAGGGCCCCCCTGGGGGCCACGCCCACCATTTTAGCAACTTTGGTTCCTCTACCCCTAAAGATGATTCCTGCCATGTTTGGTTGGAATCTAATCATTGATTCTGGAGAAGAAGATGAAAATGTATATTTCCTATGGTAGGACCCCCAAAAAAACTGTTACGCCCACAGGACCCTTATGGGGCCACCCACAAAAATCTTGTGAACAACTTTCATTCTTCATCAATAGAGGCATCTAAATATGAAATATCAGGTCTGTCATACTTCTGGATCTTGAGAAGAAGATATTTAAAATTAACATATTTTTTACACTTGGTGCCCTCCCCCAGGGCCCCCCTGAGGGCCACGCCCACCATTTTAGCAACTTCGATTCCTCTACCCCTAAGGATGATTCCTGCCATGTTTGGTTGGAATCTAATCATTGGTTCTGGAGAAGAAGATGAAAATGTATATTTCCTATGGTAGGGCCCCAAAAAAAACTGTTACGCCCACAGGGCCCTTGTGGGGCCACCCACAAAAATCTTGTGAACAACTTTCATTCTTCATCAATAGAGGCATCTACATATGAAATATCAGGTCTGTCATACTTCTGGATCTTGAGAAGAAGATGTTTAAAATTTACATATTTTTTACACTTGGTGCCCTCCTCCAGGGCCCCCCTGGGGGCCACGCCCACCATTTTAGCAACTTTGGTTCCTCTACCCCTAAAGATGATTCCTGCCATGTTTGGTTGGAATCTAATCATTGATTCTGGAGAAGAAGATGAAAATGTATATTTCCTATGGTAGGGCCCCCAAAAAAACTGTTACGCCCACAGGGCCCTTATGGGACCACCCACAAAAATCTTGTGAACAACTTTCATTCTTCATCAATAGAGGCATCTAAATATGAAATATCAGGTCTGTCATACTTCTGGATCTTGAGAAGAAGATGTTTAAAATTTACATATTTTTTACATTTGGTGCCCTCCCCCAGGGCCCCCCTGGGGGCCACGCCCACCATTTTAGCAACTTTGGTTCCTCTACCCCTAAATATGATTCCTGCCAAGTTTGGTTGGAATCCGATCATTGGTTCTGGAGAAGAAGATGAAAATGTAAAAAGTTTACGCACGACGGACGACGCACGACGGACGACGGACGACGCACGACGCACGACGGACGACGGACGACGGACGACGGACAAAAAGCGATCACAATAGCTCACTTGAGCCTTTGGCTCAGGTGAGCTAAAAAGGGACTTCAGTCAGGATTTAGTTCTGTGCGTATAGTTTCTTTTGATAAACATTGCATTAACAGAAGGACAAAAATAGTCACATCATCATATGAAATTAACCCGTTGCCTACGGGAACCGGTTGGGCAATGTACAAAGTCTATGGGGATTTCAGAATCTCAAAAGGAATAAAAGTATAACAGAAATCTGCAGCTGGATATAACACATCAATCAAAAGTGACTTTATAATCGCCGAGAACTATTTGCTGAATGATCTTATCGACTGCTGGTTTGCAGAACCTCTTCGTTCCTGTTGAGTTTACACACGTACATGTACGATGAAGACGACGACGTCGACGTCGGTCTGGTAACTAAAGTCGATCTGGTGAGCTGTTGTTCACATTTCAATAGAAAAACAAACAAACAAACAGGAAGTCCACTGGAAAATTTTCTATTTTCATCATACATGAATTATGTTCCATGGTGAGTTGCATTCTCGGTCTTGGCGTGTTTTTACTAGAAAATTGCGTTCTCGGTTCTCGGTCTTGGCATCTTGCAACTTGCTTGTTGTTGGTAATAGCATGCTATTGCTGTGTTAAATAAAAACATTCATTTTGCAGAGCTCTTTGTGTGTAGTTAGCTTTTGGCACATTTTTATTTTTGTTTGATCATATTTGCTCCACTTGCAATACAGTTTGTGGTGTTCAACTATCATTTCATGGCACTGTTTTGGTGGTATGAAGTCAGCATCACATTCACTTTATAAAGCATAGCAGGCATTTAGCAATTTTTCTTTTCACATTTTGGTTAACTCATCGTCATCAGAGCGGTAAAAGCAAGTAACATGTCCGTTAGTTTTGGCCAAGAATTACTTGAAAGCGATGTGGTACATGTCATCATGTCATAACTGGATCACCCTTCTGTCATGATTTTGCAACTCATCGGATTACAGCAAAGCAAGAATTTAGCGCATTATCATTTTTTTCTCCACCTTTTCCTTCTTTAGTATTCACGTCTGTTATTTTTTTGCCAAGAATGATTAAAACACAATACTATCCACATCATCATGTCATACCCGGATCATCCTTTGGTCAGTTTGCATCTCATCTGATTTAAGCAAAGCAAGAATTTAGTGCATTTTCATTCTTTTTCCTCCTCTTCTGTAGCATCTTTTTGGAGTCGATGTCTTCTGCGCAGTATGGTCAGGGAGTTCACGAATGGATTAGTTGGGGTTCACAACATTTCATGAGACAAAAAGACTGGTACACAAGTCTAAGGGTACACTTACTAAAATTAAACTCATCATGCCCTAAAGGCAAATGTGGTACAGTATGTGTTCATTATTTATGGTAACAGGAATCAACAAAAACATGCTAGAAATGTTACTGATACACTCCAAATGAACTATTCTACTAGTTAAAAGTACACACCATCTTGAAACATTTTCTGAAAATCAATGATCTAAAATCTAAAACACAACAATCATCATTAGAAAGTCTAGTTACATTAATTACAACAAATGGATTGACAAAACAACTGGTATGGAGTCTAAAAGAGTTTGTATTGAGAGACTGTCGAATACTGTGCATTTGAAACCCTTGAAAAAGATCAAAATTCATTTCGCCCCCAACAAGATTCTGCTATGTTCGCAATCTCAAAACCCATATTGACTTTCCGATCAACATACGCTTTAATAAAGTACATTGATTTCAGGGGCATGGTATGCATAAATTACATTTGATTATTTTGCACATGCACTTAAAAGGCTAAGCATTTGTAAGGATTTTGTTTCATACAATTAGCTAGAAATTACATAAAAGATGAAAAACAATTTCAGATAGATAATGTACATTTGTCAATTGAAGACTGATAGATTTTGTATCCCTTTCCAAAAAATGGAAATAAATAATTTAAACAGCAGACTGTTACTGTTTCACTTAAAACATTTTTTCAAGTAAATTGTAAGACATAACGATAGCAAATATTTAATTTTAATGCACGTGTACATGTATGTATATATACAAATGAATTGCTATATATTTATTCTGAAAGCTTGATTCTAATAACCATACGAATCAGGAAATTTTGATTTTTGCACAAATTTGTATTGACATTATAAAAAATGCAGTGGCTGGGCAACAAACATTAACATTCTACAAAATACAACTTACATGTACATTAATATATCTCATCTACAATGGTACATGCACAGTCAAAATGCAACTAAGCTAAATGCAATTGATACTAAAGGCAAATGCAGACAATACAAACAAAAACAAATAGAAAGTGAGAGAAAGATAAATGACCCATTCAAGACTACAGTCAAACCTGTGTATAGTGACCACCTTAGGAAACAAGAAAAGTGGCCACTGTAGACAGGTGACCTCTATAGAAAGTTTCCATTATTTGTTTGTGCTCTGCAGGGGATCACTTTTGGTGACCACCATAGGCAGGCTGGATGCTATGGACAGGTGGTTGCTAAGACAGGTTTACTATATTTGACATTGGTATAACCAGGGCTCGATACTCGCACTGGCCCGCTGGCCCGGGGCCAGTGAAATTGCACCTTGGGCCAGCACAAATTTATAAAAGACATATTTTGGTGGCACGATCAGGCAAGCAGATTTTCAACCTGACATGGACAAAATTAGACAATTTTTGTTTTCTTCCATTTCATGTTTCAATTTCAATCACAGGCTTGATCAGGAAGAGTGATATTTTGAATACGTAAAAAATTTACATATGAAATATAATTTTTGGGCCAGTGAATATTTCATTTGGGCCACCAGAAATAGGGAAGAAATCATTTCACTGGCCAGACAGGGCCACCGGCAGAAAAGGTGAGTGTGGAACCCTGGTATAACATTCATTCTCCATAGACTACAGCCAAAGTATTTTGGAGGCTCAGTCCTGAATGGGTTAATATTTTTCATGAAATAAAGAAACAAACACTAAAGAATGATAAGAATTAATCTATTTAGGTTAGAAAAATTGAAGGAAAATATATGTACAAGGGTACAACAGATGAAACAGTTGTAGGCTGAAAAGGGAATATTAAAAAAGGAAGCGTGTGGAAACACAAAACACCACAGAAAGATAGGAAGATTAATCAGAGAGGAAAATGGTAGAATAGACAAATAAAGGAGATTGATAGAGAACTGACACAGAGACTAAATGAAAACAAAACTAATGAAAATCAAATGAAAACGCAAATACAAATACAGGCAGAGGGAAGTTTCATGCTAAGATCTTTGAAAAAAAATAAAGAGAGATAAAGTTGAGAAAAGATTTTTGTTAAGGAAAAACAAAAAAGGAAACTATAGTACAAGAGAAATAAAGAAATAGCTGGAAAATGGGTAAAGAACAAAGTTGATACAGGACCGAGACAGAGGACCAGATGTTCTATGCAATTGCATAGAACATCATTTTTTTTTAAATCCCAAAGAGAATGGGACAGAGGCAAAATGCAAATACAAATGCAAATAGAAGGAGAGGAGTAGTTTGTTATACATGCTCACATTGTTTGTTAAGGATACAGTGAGTAAAGAGAGAGAACATAAAGAGTACAGAATAGATTTTGGTTTAAAAAGGAAAAGGGAAAAGGGGGGGGGGGAGGGGGAAAGGAATGGTTTGATTAAATAAATATTTATTTAATCAACAGAAATCTGTTGAAATGTGAAATAAAAAATTGATACTGAACAGGACAAAATGCAAAAAACAATTTGCAAAACAAATGCAAATGCAAGGATGGAAGGAAATTGTTACGTTTTTGAAGATAAATGGATTTTTTTGTCTTCTTTTTTTCCAAGATCAAAAGAGAAGTATATACACATGTAGAAGAGAGATTACTTGAGAAAATAAAGATTTGGCTTTGGTCAAGAAAAGGAAAAGGAAAACAAACAAACAAATTTGCAAGAGAAACAACAGAAATAGGATGAAACGTGAAAGAAAACAAATTGATACAGGACAAAAATAGGAACAAAGTGCAAAAAAAACAAAATGCAAAAAAACAAAATGCAAAACAAATGCAAATGCAAGGACGGGAGGTTTGGTTACATGCTCACGTTTTTCATGCGTTTGTCTGTGCACTGGTCCGCGATTTCTTTCGCTAATCTCACGACCTCCTCCGAAGCGCCGGCGATTTTCCGCGCGATTTCTATGAGTTCCTTCTTTGACGTTTTCTCACCGCTGACAGTGTGAAATTTCGAAGTAGATTTGGGGAAGAAAAACAATTAAAACATGTTGTGTTAGATTTACATTCCAATAGAATAATCCCACCGATCATCATCATAAAATGATATGAATACTCATTTGCTAGCACACTCACAAACACTTAAAGGGGTGGTCAGAAAATGGATTTATTCACGTTTCAGTTTGCTCACAGAGATGACCTTTAATAACAATCTTACTATTTTTTTAAAGGCAAAGTAGCCCGTTATTGGTTTTCTTAAGAAAGTTTTCTTTAATGATTTCTGAAGCAGTATCATTACAGAAAGTAATTTACAGTTTTCTAAAAAATAGCGCTAACAATCTATTTCTGGAATACTTTATATGATGTTTAGCTATCATTTAGCAATATCGCTTCTTTTTAATTTTTGTTTTTGGTTTTCATGCCCTTCTTTTTTTGTAGACACCCTATATACCACTAAGTGAGCAAGCTGATACCATGTCAAGGTACTGTCCATTTTTTGAGTCACCCTGTACTCACCACACGCATACGGATGTCTGTGCACTGGTTTGCGATTTCCCGCGTAAGTTTCGTCACAAGTGCAGCGACCTTCACGATCTCCTTTGCGGTGTCGATTAGATCCTTCTTATTACCGCCCTCTCCACTATTAATGCCACAGGTTCAAAGGTCAAAGGTCAAAGGGTGAAAGATTTAATGATAGCAGCAAGATAAATAATAAAAGCAATGAAGATGAATTCATAAAGAAAGAGAGAAAATTCAAACAGAGGGGAAACTGACCCATGAATTAACTGAAAGAATGAAAAGGAGCAAAGAAAAATATGGCGTTGTTGGGATTCGAACCGGAGACTTCCGTATTGCTAGACCGGTGCTCTTATCGAGAAAGAGAGGTCTCAATAAAAAACCTTTGAACAGTGACAATCCTCCTCTTGAATCTGACCTCAATCTATCAGGTCATCGGGTCAAAGGTCAAAGGGTGAAATGCTTAAAGCAGCATGATAAAAACAGCGGACTGAATTTAAATTCATACAGAAAGAGAGAAAGTAAGAAGAGGTTCTGAATAAACATCCTTCAAAATTGCTCAAGACGGTTAAAGGTGAAAGGTCAAATCTTAAAGATGGAAATAAGTGGCATCAATTAGATAAGAATACATTTTGAAAGCGATGCATAGAAGAAAAGGGAATTTTTTTCATAACATTTTTTTCATAACTGGTGGTCTCCTTTCAGTGTTACTATTGAAAAGTAAGATATTACAGGTAAAAAAGTAAATAGTTAGTTTGACATTTACTATTATATGCATTTATCCATACAGGTAGCATTCCTATTGCAACAAGTAGCCATCTATCTGCTTGCAAGGTCTATCTCACTAGTCATATAAAGCCTGTGTCACACATCACCGGGTAGCATTAAACGGGTGCCCAACGGAAAGCAATATTTCCAATCCTTTCATCTCCGTCCGTATGCTTTTCTTGCCCATTTCTTCAAATAGTCTCAATACGTTCCTTGTCCGGCGATGTCCGTTGTTTTATTCTGCAGAGAGTTTTGTGCATGCTGCAATGGAGACAACTTTCAACACCGGATAATTTGTTTTTACAATTTTGTTTGTATCCGTTGGGCATCTGTTTGAGCTGTTGGGTGATACTCAAAGCCTCTTTAAACTCCATGGGGGTGTTTCACAAAGATCCTAAGTTGAACTTAACGCTAAGTTGGACTTTAAAAGTATGGAAAGCCGTTAGTTTCCTTGAATTTTCTTTTGTAACAGTTCTTTTAGAAGCCATAAAATGTTCATTCATTTCACTAATAGTTTCTATTATCAAGGAGATTTCATGTTTTTAATGTAACATTTATAAAAAGTGTAAAATAGTTGAATGTTTGCTTTTGAATGCATTGTATTCCAAGGCTACACATGGCTTACCATACTTTTTAAGTCCAACTTAAAGTTAAGTTCAACTTAGGATCTTTGTGAAACACCCCTCCCATGTCTTCAAAACTTTACTAGATCAAGAAAATCTTCCCTCAATAAATGTCATTCTGTTTATTTCCATTTGAGAAAAAAAAGTCTGTAAAACTAAATAACCAACAAAACCATGATTCATACCTGACATGCTTGCTCATGGCAGCCATAAGTTGCGCCATTCGCTTCGCTGCCGCGATCAGATCATTGTCCTTGGACGACCACTGGGCAGTCTCCATGTGAAGGTCATAGGCCGCTTGCTGCAGGGTAAAGAAAGAACAGAACAAATGTAAACTCAGACAAGCTTGAAAACTGTAAATCAGGCCAAAAAACACATCTTTTCAAGCAAATAAGTTGAATAATTTGCTTTGTGGCAGCGATCAGATCATTATCCTTGGACGACCACTGGGCAGTCTCCATGTGAAGATCGTAGGCGGCTTGCTGGACGTGGAAGAAAAAGACAATTCAAATTTATGTTAACTCAGACAAGCTTGAAAACTCTATTAAAATCAGGCCAAAAAACACATCTTTTCAAGCAAATGAGTTGAATAATTTGCTTTGTGGCAGCGATCAGGTCATTATCCTTGGACGACCACTGGGCAGTCTCCATGTGAAGATCATAGGCCGCTCGCTGCAGGGTAAAGAAAGAACAGAACAAATGTAAACTCAGACAAGCTTGAAAGGTCTAAATCAGGACTAAAATGTGTATAATTCTTCACCTGATGACGAGAATAAACAACGCAGTCTAGAACACACTGTCACAAACCCTGACATGGTAGAACGGCAATCTTTCTTACTTACAACTGTACTTATTATAATCACAGAATAAAAACTGTGATAAATGTGTAAAACAAAAAGGTTTCAACAAAGAGAAGACAAGAAAAAAAATGAAAGTATATTTTCACCTCATAACGGACTAAATGACGCAGTCTCGCGCTGTCACAAACCCTGACATAGTTGTACTGAAAGCTGTCTAACTTGAACATAAATTAGTTATATAATCACACAATAAAACTGTGGTTATTAAGTTAAATAAAAAGCATCAACACACAGAAGACATAATAAGAAGAATATTTTCACAACATAATTGTTCACCTCATGTCGGACTAAATGACGCAGTCTCGATCGTGCAATCACAAATGCTGACATGATTTTACAGTAACTTTCTAGCTTGGTATCAATAACCACAGAATAAAACTGTATGGTTCAATTTGTGAAATAGAACTGAACTGCCTACACGTAACATTGAAGAAACACTAAACAAAATGTTAACATGTGGTTAATTGAAGTATATGAACAGCAGAGTATCTATGGGGGGAAGCATGTGCCCCCCCCCCCCCCCCCGGCAAAACAAACAATGATTGAAAACAATAACAACAATAGGGCAAATAACAACTACTAAAATAAAGTGTTACCCCGGCTTATACCAAATGTGGTATGCCCCCTATTAAGTAAGACCTCACTATACCACTGTATGTAAATGATGCCAAAGGAATTTTAACCCATTACCAATAGGATCCTTGTGGGCCCTGTAATAACTCTTACATGGATTGCAGAACTTAGTAGGAAACAGGTTAACATGTGACATTTGTTTAACCTTGTTTTTTTCTTCAGTTTTTTAGAGGAAGGAAACGGTGGTGCAGACATTCTGGTGACATTGAATTTAGCACACCAATCAAATGCATAAATCTGTTAGCAATGTATCTTTTTCATTCATGACCGCCCCCCCCCCCCCCCCCCCCACACACACCCACACACACCCACCCACCCACCCACTCAGAACAAAGGACATTTCAGCAGTTTAAAGTCTGAAGTTTACAAATCTTGTAAGCTTTTTTACAGTGACTGGCAGCCGGTGACATAATGTAGCATACAGTAGTCATACTGATCTATTTTGTGTGTGTTTGTTTGATTTTGATTTTTTCTTTGGGGGGGACACCTAAATGTATTTCTGTATTTATTTTTCCACTGATTTTCTCTTGATGTTTTTTTGGGGGTTTTGTCTTTGCTGAGAGGTCTCACCATAATACATTGCTGTGATTTATGCTCAGGGATGGGTAGTGAAGTATCTTCAGATGGGGGGGGGGGGGGGGGGGGGTTCAAGAATTCACAAGAGGTTGTCTATTAAATAATAGATGGTCTCTTCTCAATTCCAATTAAATCTGATAAAGAACTGTACAAAAGCTTTCTTACCATAATAGGTTGCTGCGAGTTCATCTCTGGGATGGGTAGCGATGTGTCTTCTGGAGGAGGGGGGCGGGGTGGAGGGATGTTGCCAGGGAGGGGTGGTCTCGGTGGTGCAGCCTCTGTGAGTTGAGAGAGAAAAGTTGCAAAGAACATTGGATCATTTATTTACTATTGTAATACAATGTTGAGGTGCTCATATGGGACTGAGGCCCATTAATACACTGACATTTTATGACTTGAGTTGATTAATAAATGACTACTAGCTTTTACTAACATTCCAGCTGTAGTTGACTCATGTCAGGAGCTGGCATTCGTGCCTCTTGGTTCAGTCCATGATAGGCCGACAATGCACACATCTCTTACTATCTTTCAACTACCTTATCTTTCCCACTATTTGACTAACCATCTTACAGACTATCCTCATGTTTGACTATCCTTCCAGTTGTAGTTGACTCATGTCGGGGGGTGGGACTGGGGCCTCCTGGCACTTCAGTCTAGGCTTGCTGGACATTACCCACATCCCATACTATCTTTGACTACCTTTTCCATTAACTCCTCTTCTCCTATATGACTAACTATTTGATAGACTATCAATTTATTACTTGACTATAAACCTTCCCGACATTTGTAGACTCCTGTCAGGAAGTGGGATTGATGTATATTGGTTTACATCTCCTACTACACTTTGACTAACTAATCTATTATTTGACTAATGATTGATTATTTGACTAACCTTCCATATTTAGTTGACTCATATCGGGAGGTGGGACTGGGGCCTCCTGTTTCACAGTCAGGGCTTGGCGTACATTGCCCACATATCTTTGACTACCGTATTTTAGTGACTCTCTTCTACTACTATTTGACTAACCTTCCAGATTTAGTTGACTCATATCGGGAGGTGGGACTGGGGCCTCCTGGTTCACAGTCAGAGCTTTGCGGACACCGCCGACATCTGATTGGAGCTGTTCATCAAAAATGAGAAAATATAAATTACTTCATATACAAGACCAAATTGCACCTATGAAAATGTCACAACTGTTTTTGTAATTTTGTTATTGGACAACAAGTCTGGCTGCTTTAAACTAGCTTCATCATATTATACATTATTCTTGTGATAAATTAATTTTCAATGGCTTTTCCATGATTTGTGGGCCATTCATTCTGTCTAAGATGTAATATATAATTCACTGAGCCCACATTTTGTTTTTTTCAGTGATCTGAAATTCTATATTGACCTAATCCAGATGAAACTGGCTTAATAATGCTGGTGTAAAATGTCATTCAACACATTCCTTACTAGATTATGACACTCCCGTAGACTTTGTACATAGCCCACCCGGTTCCCGTAAGCAAGGGGTTAAAATCAAATCCATGGGTTTCAACATACCAATATACAAAAGTAGAGTACTTTAAATAGGAATGTTGTACAGTTCTCAATTGCTTTTTGGGAAGGGGAATTTACAACTGAGCAAGGACATTTTTTATAAAACTGCAATTGATGGGAAATTGCTTTAAGTTTATTGGGTGCATAAACAAAATTATAAATAAAATAGTGCTTATGGCTATAGCAGTTAACACAAAACCTACCGGAATCTGGTGGGACATTTTTGTAATTAAATTGTATGCTTTTGGGTGCATAAACAAAAATGAAAATAAAATAGTGCTTATGGCTACAGCAGTTGATACAAAACCTAGGGGGATCTGCATCAGAAGTGTTCAGTTATTGGGTATAAAGGATTAACCAAGGGTACAGCTTTAATTTTTTAAAAATAACATCAATTTCCTTTTGTGGCAAAGTGTTCAGCAAGTCCAGCAACAAAAAGCATAAGTTGTAATTTTTTCCTTTTAAAGCAACTCGTGTCAATCTAAATATACTGTATGCTGAAGCAAAAGCAATATAAACAAATTGGAGCTAATATTCCTGTTAAAGTAAAAAATCATTAGTTCACTCAATAATTGTTGGCAAGTCGATGGCTTTCAACATGCAAGAATAACTGTTGATTATTTCATGCATATTGAAGCTGAATATCACTTAGTTTTATTGGTAAATTAATGTATTTCCACTGGCATTGTTGACAAGTTAATGCATTTCCATTCAATATCAATTATCATATTCAAAATTAATACATTTTCCACAAAAAATGCTGGAAATTTCAACTCTCTCTACGGCTTCCATTCTTAATGATGTAACATCAGTGGTGGACGAATGTTTGGTCCAAGTTACTCATCTGTTTGAAATTTCATAATTTGTTAGTAAACATACAATACAAAGACTTAAATATATGTATTTGACAAACAACAGGTTGAAAATGAGCATTTGTATATCAAGCTGGAGAGATAGTCACATGGTATGAACTTGAATAATGAACAAACAATGCAAAATACATTCTGTAAAAAGTACACACAAAAGAAAGTGTTAGTAAATTTTCATGGCATGTAAAATACACTTTCAATAACTTGAAGAAAAAAAAACACATTCATTTACTTCCTGAAGAATATGATCTAGCAAAACTTTCTTTTAAGTTTGCCATCAATTTATGTCATATTATTAATATAGTCATCATATCTATAATTCACACTTGGTACATACTGTACATGTAAGAAAAAGGGAGGAACAATTAATTAAAATGTGAACAATGCAACATATATTTACATATGCTTGGTTCATGTATTGTAATGGAAAGTATGATTGACAATGAAATGTCTTGACATTCTACAATCTATAATGTACAATTTCCTAGTAATATACTGTAACTTATAAACCTTTTATGAATAACAATTTAATTACAACATGATCTATTTACAAACGATGTTATATAAATGTCAATGAAATCTCATAATTTACTTTCTATCATTGAAAGTTTATATATATTTTTGCAAACTTTAATTCTATGTGATTGAAACTTGACATACAAGAACACACATGCTAGTATAATTCACATCAAATACAATAACAAGCACGGGCGTAGACATGACATTGATACCCATTCAAGTGGGGGGGGATGATCTATTCATCCATCCCCCCCAGTTGAATGGGTATTTCGTAACTCGCTACGCCCGTGATAACAAGCATGCAAATATATGTGGGTGTACCTTATGAATAATTCATGAGCAACAAGACATAAGAGGAGGGAAATGGTGTGATTGGTCAAATACGGCTAAGGGGACACACTGCATCAACTGGATGATAACAACAAATTATCCATGAATAATTCACGAGCTAAATGTCAAAGGGATGATGTGATTGGATAAACTGTGGCTGGGTAGACATTATGGGAGGGAACACACATGTTGAACTACAATACCATTCAATGTAATAAATATTAATGAGGTGAGAACAACACTCATGAATAATTCATGAGCCAAAAGAGGCACAAAGTGATGCTGTGATTGGTTGGTCAACCTGTTTCTGTGGCTTAGAGGCAGTTGGAGGCGGAGCCATCTTGACTGGGGGCGGAGCAAATGAGGGCTGTTCCACTACGGAGGGGGTGCTGGGGTATTTGGGGAAGGTTTTCAGCACCGAAGAAACGTCGTCCCTGAGCTAGAGTTTGAATAAAGCATGGGGGTGTGCAAGCAAACGTGATTGGCTGGTTAAATTGTGATGTCATAAGCTAAGCAACCAATCAGGTGATTTGGTGACTAAGGTAAAGTCTACAGAGCTCTATAGAAGTACCGCATTTAGTAAAAAGTGATTTGTGAGCTACCTACATGTACTATAAATACTATATACTGCTCTATGTGATTGGCTCATTTGTTTTTCTTTTTTGGGCAAAGGCTGAACATTTCCTCTAAAATAAATGTGTGAACTATATTTGTTCACCAAAGCTTGAATGAACTCTGCAAATATTTGTATACAACTAAATCTATCTACCTACAAACTTCAAAGCATGTGCGAAAAGTGTTTTATAAGATACAATTAAACAGCAATCACAAATGAATTATATATGTGTGTGTGTGCTTTTCAATTTTGTTTTGGAGCATGAAGCAATAAATTATGGTTTCATAACAAGGAACACATAATCAATGTTCATAATTTTGAAAAAATATAGAATTGTACTTGTAAATAAATATAAACCAACGTCTTTCAATCACTTATATAACATGTTCATCTAAGAAACTATACTTGCACATTATATAAAACAAATTACATTTATACATACTTGTAATATATCAGAAATACAAATTCTCTCAATATATTGAATACATTCATAACAATCACAAATTTAACATCTTAGGTCTTTAATTGTAAAATAATGGCACTAATAGTACTTTACAAGTGAACATACATATTTTGAGCCATGCTTGATATACTATTTACAATATATAACAGTCGACATTATAGAGCATATCTTTAACCATCCATGCACCTTCATCTAAACTCATTTACAAATATACAGAGTTAACAAACATATATGGACACAAGATACTATCAACATTGAACATTAACAGGTATTACATATTGCATGCAATTATACTGTAACATTAAGAGCACAGACAGCACTTTACATGTGCATATTAAGTAAGTTTTATATCATTCTAAATACTATATCAAATGGAATTGCAAATTTCTATATATTTAGTTATTGAATAATAGATGAATGTGAAAATGTATATTTTAAATATCAAGACCTGTACATCATTTCAGTATTAACTACACTTCATAAATAAACTGTGGGTGAATTTATATTCAGGGCTCGACACTAGCATTTGCCCGATTGGCACGGGTGAGTAAAATGTTATGTCGGGCCAGTAAAATATCTTAAAAGTCAAATTAGAGTTGCCCATTCAGACATTTACATTTTATGAAATGTCAGAATGAAAAATTCTTGTCTCATCTTTCCTCATGTCAAGCCAACATGAATGTATTTTTGATCAGCTACTAGTAAGTAACTGGGAGTGAGATTGTGAAAAGAAGACAGTTTACAAATGAATCATAATTTGGGCCGGTTCAATACATTTTTGTTCTGGGCTGCAACAACCAAAAGGACGAAGGAAAAAAAAGGGTTATTTTTAACTGGCCAAACCGAGCCACAAGCAAAACAGTAGTGTAGTCCCTGACATAGTGAGGGTGAATATTGTAATATTAGTAAAATGTTTCATTACAATTTCATACTATTGTAAACACTAGAACTAAAATCATTATTGTGCATATACATGTATGTACTATTGAGTGCATTTCTAAAGGGCTATTAAAGGGATCTGGGATATTGTTAATATTGTGTAAAGCCTACATGTATAGAACTTAGTATTTATAGTATGTATTTAAGATACATTAATTTTCACATCATTACAAATTAAATCACTGAATCGTTTTCTAGTCATTATCACTATTATTGCACTAGTATTATCCCCATAACAATCCTGAAAATTAAGACTAAAATTAACTCTCTTTCCTATTTTATATTCCGTACATATTAAATAAACATTGCATTACATAATTAAGGCAATTGTTTTCACTGAATACAATTTTGTTAAAATAAAACAAAAAACACACAAACACGTTTTAGCTGCCAATATGTCTACTTAACACTTGAACAAAATATCAATAGCTTTTGACACAACATTAAAGAAATTACACAGACAGACAATTAGAACCATGTCAAATTCATCCAATCAGATAACGTGTTACAGCTAGGTAGCATTAATCAGCCAATCACACGAAGCCTTGTATCAGACCCCTCACTCTCTACTGGTCAAAAGAACTGTCAGCCATTCCACTCCTGAGTGTTGACTACAGCAGCCAATCAGAAACCTGCTTACACAACACAACATGTTAAATGAACTCAAAATTGGTGCTTGCAAATGGTAGCAGCTCTGCCATTGGTGCATATTGGCTTTCATCTGAAATCTAATTTATTTAATTTTAAGGTTAGTGTGCAAAAACTGAATGAAAAAACAGCTAAGTTAAACAGTCATTTACTGTACATCCAGCAAAAAATAAAATTTAAAAATCTTGGGTTAGCAATTTTGTCCACTTTTTCATTCATAAGCATTAAATGAAGAAAAAAAAACAATTTTGTATGATGACTTTTGTGACATGAAAATAAAAGGGAAATCTTTGTCAAAACCTCTTCTGGTAGATCAAATTCAAAACCCCTGTACTGCGCCGCGGGTTGGTGTATCGAACTGGCAGGCGCCCTCTTTGGCGAGCCTTGAACAGTGTAGTCATGTGACGAACCTATAGGCTGTTTGTTTTAGGAGGTAAGGTGGGAGAAAGGTGTCGAATATTGCACAAGTTAGAACATCGGGAAAGAATCTATTAAGGAGATTATCGCAAATTGGCACTCCGTCTACATCTAATTACTATAGAAACTGAAAATACCCTAAGTTCACAAATTAATTCATAGGTTCGCAATCTTATTCATCATCACAGAGTCTCTTCACACATTCACAGAACTTTTTGATACAGATCATAGTCTCACCCCTTTATTCAAAATCACAGAGTCAGTAGTAACATTTATGCCCTCTCATTTTTATTTTTATACAGAAAGAAATACATTTACGATAATAATGATTAATGATTGTGTCTTGATATCTTTATAAATAACATGATCATAAGCAGCATCATTATCATCATCGTCATCATCATGGTCGTCATCATCATCATCATCATCATCATCACCATCATCATCATCACGTTCATCATCATCATTATCATCATCATCATCTTCATCATTATCATCATCGTCATCACCCCATAATCATTTACATCTTTAGTAATAATTAAGCTCAATGTGCTAGCGTGTTATACATTACATCACTGGCTTTTTGGTGCAAATACATGCAAATTTGTGATAGTGCGAATATTGCTGAGTACTGTACTATGAAAATGCACTTAACTACATAAAAATTCTTATTCCCTAACCCTAATTGGTGAAGATTAAATTGAAGATTGGTTCTCTTTGTGTATTGCATTAAATGCTCTTGCTAGTAAATCAAGTAAAGTTTTTATAACGAACTATGAATGAATAATTGTTCTATCTAGTATCGTACTTGTGTCAATAAATAAGGGGACCAATAATATTAACCTGTCTTAGCCCAGTCACCTGCCGGGTAGCACCATGACCTCTAAAGACCTCTTGGGTCATGCTGGGGTCATGCTGAGGTGAAGGGGTCATGCTTGGGTCAAAGGTCATACAGGGGTCATCAGATGAATGGGGATTAATGTTAATGGATGCGGTCGATAGGTAACTATATATACTAGATTGTGTGGACTTTGCATTGGGCCCTGTGTTTTGGCCAGAGTTGTGACCTAAACGACTGAGCGGGGTCACGGGTGAAAGGTTAGAGGTCAAACGTGACAGGTGAGAGGTCAAAAGGTCATGAGCATGAGTAGAACGAGAATCAGAGATGATAGTCTGGTTTAGAAAGAAGATTAGAGAGAAAGAAAATGGAAGAAAATAGCAGGCATGTTAAGATCACAGCACACAAAATAAATAAAATAAATTTTTAATTGGATCATTATTTTAAGAGATTTTAAAGAAATCATGTTTAAGGTGTTCTTTGACCCAAATCAAAACATGCATCTTAATATTTCTGGCAAATCTTAATCATTCTATTTTTGCAAGGGAAAAGTTTGCATCAAAACAGGCACTGGAATTTGAGAAAATGTTGTTATAGTTTATAGCCTCATTTGTAAAGAGGACAACATATGTTTTTGTATTTTCTATGAAATTGTTTTATGCCATTTTGTTCCATTGAGTGGCTTTGAAAACAACATACAATGTAATTCAAATTCCTCATAAACATCGTGTAAGAAAGATTAAAAAGTAAATTTAATAAAGACCCCCAAAAAGTTTAATATCAAATAAGTTGGACAAACATTTAAAGCTATGGTATAATGGTGATACATACTTCAAGCTGTATGTACATTGTACAATCTTGAAAAATAAAATTGTCTTTTTTAATAACAATACATGTAGATGTGTTATTTTGTGAATTAATAATTAGGTTAGGGTTAGAAGTTAAAGGGATACTGTAGATGGGTGGCTAAATAGTTGGATGAATGAGAAATAAGGGAGTAAGGGGGGTAAAGGAGTAAGGGAAAATTAAAGGGATTCGAGGGATGAAACAAAGCACTTGATCTACATATTAAAACTAATAAATTGTGACTTGGATATAGAAAAAAAACCTGCACTTGTCGGTAATTCACAAAATGTATGTATATCAGTAAAATTGAAACAATCATATCAAATATTGTCCAAAATTTAAGAACAAGGCATCAAATTCAAACTTGTGATAAGGCCTTTTTTTATTAATGGATTGAAAATCAAAATTTGTATTTTTACCGACAAGTCCGACAATTAGTCCGAAAAATAATCAAGCAAGCAAATGACGTAGACAAAGGGAAATGGGCAATGACCTGGTATAGTAAACGGTCGAGGTGACTAGGCTGGTTGCCATGGTGATGTGATGGATAGCCAATCAGTGAAGAGGATGGTGAAGGATCGACAGGGGTGGGCGGAGTCAGGTCCAAATATGGGGGCTGTGCGACAATGTGGGTTAGACACAGGTAATAGTGAGCTTTTACAATTTTTACAAATTACATTTTGGGGGGAAAATTAAAAAAATTAATGAACTCATCTACAAAAGTGTGTGACAGTAAATTAGAGACAGGTCAAAGTGAGATGCTTTTAATTTTCAAAACCAAATTAAAACAAGGCGATAGCCGTAATGTGTCTCGCACAATTGCGCGCATTCATGTCAATGAATTTTTCCTTCCAAACAGATGCAGGGTTGGAAAGTTATCGACCATTTTAGAGTCTTGCAGGTAAACTTTCAAATTTGACCTCATTTGACCTTTGACCTACTTATGTGACCTTTAACCCCAGCATATCATGGAGACCAATATAAGGCATCTACATGTACCAATCAAGTTTGGTTACAAACAGATGCAGGGTTGGAAAGTTATCAACCTTAATAGACTCTTACCCCAAAACTTTCACATTTGACCTTTGACCTACTTATGTGACCTTTAACCCCAGCATATCATGGAGACCAATATAGGGCATATACCAATCAAGTTTGGTTACAAACAGATGCAGGGTTGGAAAGTTATTCAAATTTTTGTAAGCGTCACAGACGGACGGACGGACAGACGGACAGACGGACAGACGGACGCATTTTGGATCCCCTACCGTGGGCTCTACAAAAACAAACACGGGACCTAATTAACAAAAAATTCTGCAAAAATTCCCTACCTCTCTAAATGTCCTATTCTTCTATTTATAATAATAATAATGTTTACTTGTGCAGCTACATGTATTATATTAATTGGTGTTGTGTTACAGCTGATTAAAGAAATGTGATAGCGAGCTTTTCACATTTTCTAAATTAAAAATCTACAATACCTCTTTAAATTTCCTATTGCTCTAAAAAAAAAACTCTTGATATACTAAAATATCAAAATTCAGTAGTCTATACAGTCTATACAATACATATAATCTATGATACAGAGAAGAGAGACTTTTTTTTTGGGGGGGGGGGCGTGGAGAGGCAACCATTTGGAGCTAAAATGTGACTTATTCATAATTTGTTGATGATATATACATTTTGTATACATGTATTACAGTACTTAGGAGTCCAAATATGGTGACTACCGTGACAACCATGATGAAATTATGAAGCTGAGATATGGTTGTTGTCTTTTTGGTAGATAGATCTTAGAGCTAAGTGTGGTACTAAACAAAGTTTAAGTTACTAGGATAAATAGTTGGGCCTATCTAGGTAGAAAAACATAGTAATGATACTACATATAAATGTAAAGTATGACAAGTGACTGTAGAAATAAATTCTTGTAGTTGAATATGATGATTAAAGAAGCGTGGCATCTTCTAAGTAGGAGCACGCTTTCATGATTATTATAATTGTAATAATGCTATCATTTGAAATGTAATCGTAACTACAGCAAACCTAGAAATAGAACTATTTATTACTACAAGTGACTTGACTAGAAAATGTGAAATTTATATTTCATAATCGACATCAAAAAGTTCTTTAAACCTGATTGAAAGGCGTGGCCTCTTTTGAGTAGGCGGAGCTTGGAGGAGGCGGAGGCACCGGGGGTGCGCTCTCCAGAGAGAAGGCGGAGCTTGCTTGGACTGGGTCGAATGAGGACCCCCACTATTGGTCGAAACCCACCAATCAGAAAACAGGTACAATCAGAACAACATGTTGATCAAAAAGTAAATACTTAGTAAATGTGAAAGGCACAAAAAGTTCCATGAAGGATGATTTTTGTATACGGTCTGGTTATGTAACATTTTAGAGAAATGTGATTAGAACTTAATATATGATTTACATGTACTCTATCGTAGTAACAATCAAATCTTTACTTGGTTGTTGACATTTTTTGTTTTGTTATTTGGGATAACTTATTAATGTCAATGTCTTTTACCCAAATATTGCTTCATAAAATAAAAAAAATTGGCCTTTTTTCTGTAGTTGCAAGTTAGGTTCCCAGAGAAGTAAATTGTTTGAAATATTCAATATAATTACAATTATCATGAAATACATTTATTGGATAAAGACTAATTGCACAAAATATCTACACTCAATCTCAAATTAAATAAAATGATGGTGATGAAAAATTAGACAAATTTATTAAAGGATATACATGTACTCTATACATGTATTGACCAACTAAAACATGCCCTAAATTGTTTCACTCATGCAAGAATGTCTTATTTCTTATTGTATCATGCTGAAAAGCATGCAAACAAATAATGTATTTTTCATACCCTTTTCACCGAAGAATACACTTAATTTATCAAAGCTCATTTAAAGTCTTTTATGCCATTATTTCATGCAATAGATAATACTACAAAATGTACAGTAGATGATATAGTACGTGGCAATCAAAGAATTAAATGTAGACTGTAAACTATGTGCTACATGAGTATTAAAGCTACAGTAAACAGTGCATCATTTACATACTCGTTTTACATGCTGTTATCTAAGTGGCTGGTCCACATCTGAGCTACATGAATATTCATCGGGTCATCTGGCATGCTGCATATGAGGGAGGTCAAAGTGCAAAGGTCAATGAACTCTGGACTAGAAAGTTTGATGAACTTTCAGAATGTTTGATGAATTTCAACAAAGTTTGATGACCTGCGAAGGTTAGTTCAATATTATAAACATATTTATATTGTCATTTACTCTATGAATATTAATCACAATATTGGACAATTTGTGGGTTAGCACACTCTACAATATGTGACCGGCTATAGCAAAACCCTGCACTTGTCGGAAATTCATATTTTGAAGAAATGGGAATTTTAGGTTGACATAATGTGTGTAAAAGACTTATGATTGTAAAATTGAAACAATATCTTCACCAATTATTCACCAATTTGTTAGAACAAAGCATCAAATTAAAGCATGTGATATGGTCTTTCTAATGGTATGAAAATCTACATTTTGATTTTTACCGACATGTGTAGGGTTTTGCTATAGCTAGTCACATATCTCAACAACCATTTATACTCATTTTCTCACAATATTGTATTGGTTTGGTTTGGTTGTAAGCGGCACATGTTACATCAACACACAACATATACTGTTTGCAATCATTCAGTTTTAAAGGAATTAGCCATCATTTGCTTATTTCATTTTTTTAAGCAAAACTTAGTCACAGCGCTTACAATAACACACAAACCTGAATACATACATTGTATTTGTAGGAATGACTTTGATTAGACATTGCTATCAAACTTAACTACATGTATTTGAACTACAATGTTAAAACTTCATTGTTGCATTTGTGTTTTGCTGGTTAATTATTGTTTTTTTATCATCCGCACTACGACTAGGAAATTAATGCGAGTCAGGTATTTTTTGTAATGCATCCGATAACGGCCGATAAAAGTTGCAGCGTTCTTTCTGAGTATCTTTTCACATTTCTGCAGTTTGTGATTTGTGAATAAAAATGTGACTATCGACAGTTTTCAATGCTAGGAATTAACTTATTTTCTTTGTGTCCCAGGCAGCAGGCAGGGAAGTAAAATGAAATCTTCTTATTAGATTTACATTGTGATTGGCAATCATTTGGTGCTGTATTTCATTGTTAATGCTGTATCTGTCATAAGTTTTTGTTTTGTGTGTGGAGCAAGATTCACATCAAATATTAAATGCATTTTTTCTTTTTTCTTTTTTTCTTTTTTTTTTTTTGGGGGGTGGGGGGGGGGGGGGGTGGCGGTGCATTTTCTTAAATATATTGTGGGACCCATCATTAAAAGTTTTCATTTTTTTAAGAGTGGAGCATATAGCATTATTTAAATACAACATTAGATATGTTAGGAGATGCATTAAAAACATATATATATTTTCAGTTCAAACTCGAACATTTAAGTCAGCATTACAGTTGATTCATGAATGTTTTTTTGTTCTATTCTTTTGCTATATAGAGTGGAGCATATAGCATTATTTAAATACATTAAATATGTTGGGGGATGCATTAAAAACATATATTTTCAGTTCAAACACGAACATTCAAGTCGGCATTAGAGTTGATTCATGAATGTTTTTTTGTTCTATTCTTTTGCTATATGGGCATGCAAGCTCAAAGAATGATGTCAAAATGAAAAACTTGGTTGTACTTGGTGTTATTAAACTGCTATGTACATTTTCTATAATATGGATAATGAATATTCAATAGAGGGATAATTTTTGTAAGAACACACACTACACGTACATGTAAATAAGGGATCACTGCTAATAGATATTAAAGGACCTAAAGATTATTCCATAGTTGATGACTTGTAAAATATGTCTGCCGAAAAAAAATCCATGGAAATAAACACAGTAGTGATTTAAGACTAATTTTCTGATGCCAAATCTCATTTAGCAGCCAGTTTACGCCCCACC
This sequence comes from Echinarachnius parma, assembly GCA_037951105.1. Classification (NCBI taxonomy): domain Eukaryota; kingdom Metazoa; phylum Echinodermata; class Echinoidea; order Clypeasteroida; family Echinarachniidae; genus Echinarachnius; species Echinarachnius parma. The sequence continues at coordinate 36,427 of JBAMJV010006269.1, read as the reverse complement.
CACATTTAGGGTCCAGAATCGGCAGTGTGATTGACATGTGATTGACAATTCATTGGCTTACGTCATGACGCGTCATCTACAGAATTTAGTTCATTAGTCCGTACTTTAGATGACGTCACATTTTGGCGATTTAAAAGGGGCGTTCCCAGGACAATTAGATATTTACTAATTATCCCAAAATTGATTGATTTCATGAGAAATGACTGCCAAATTCTTTTTCTTCAGGGCAAATTACATATAGATAGCCAAATTGTGAAAATTAGGCCATATAGACGCTATAGGTCCTTTAATAGGAGGGTCATTTGCATATATGAATATGTATGGAGGTGATTTGCATAATATGATTTGCATATGTGGGTAGATCTACGTGTAAACCACCTGTGACATTCCGGCACGCTCCATTCCGTCCGTAGGGGGGAGAGGGGGAGGTGGAGGGAAAGATTCATCCAACGGAATCTCCACGATGAAGGGGATACGTATCCCTGCGACCGACTTGACGAGCTAAAGAAACGAAAGACTCGCACGATGAATGGAAAATTCATTACATATCATATGAACTGACTTTATCCTTCAATGAATCAAATAAGTAAACAAAAAATGAATTAAAAAGAAGGAAAACTCACGATTAAAATAAATCATTTCACTTGGTAAAAAATAGAGGAGTACATGAACTTGTCACAAATGAATATAAAAATATCCTAATTGCAAAAAAATAAAAAAGTTTAATTACCTTTACTCAATAATAAAATATTTTAAAATATGAATATAAAACCATTCAAATAGGAAAAGAATCAAATGTCTAGGTATCTGTAAGATCTATATACCACTGCTGTAAAAAAAAGGGGGCAGTTGAAACAAGAAACGGGTAAAACAATATTATATTTTGTATAAAACACACAGAGGTATACAGAAAAATAACCATAATTTGCAATATTCTTACCTCTATACCATAATTACATCACCGCAGACCCACGTCTAAAACAACAGTACATTGTAAGTATACAACAGATTCAAAATAAAATACATGAAGATTTATAAAGTCAACATGACAAATATATGTACTGAACAAACACATAATGTTACCCAAAAGAAATAGATAGGTCATTATTAGAATCAGCAGGTAGAAGAAAATATAAGTTTGGAGAATATTGAATGTGGTTAAATGATGAAAGTAAATCAACCTTAGAGGAAGTGGAAAAACTTGATACATATTTTGTAACTGTTGTTGTTTTCTTATGGATGTTATAAATGTTATTGTTGTTTCTTACCTTTTGATTGGCATTAAACCACTTGTCCTGTGAATTCCTATCGGTCGGCTTCAGAGTGACTCCCTTTGCCGCCTGCACCGACGGACCGATGTCTGTATGATGTAAATATAAGAGTAAAATTAATAATTTAAGGAATAATAAAAGTAAAATTATGAATGAAATTACGTAACATAATTACACGTAGGGAGTATAACAATAACAACACTGATGTTAATGGGGATGATATGTTGCTGCCTGCACCCAAGACCAATGTCTGTACAACAATACAATAAAGATAAACAATAATAACTTGAAAAATAAAAGTATGAAAACACATTATCAAAAGTAAAATATGAATCAAAATACCATATATGATGAGCAAATATTAATAATAATGATGGAGGTGGTGGTGGTGGATAATGATGATGATTATAATACAATAATTAATTATTAATAAATAAATAACTTTGTCCTAAAATTATGGGGAATGACTATACATTTTGTATGATTTACCTGATGAAATCTACATCCACTACACCGTATTAGTGACTCGAAGTGTAGGTACAATGTATAACCTATTGAATAACCAATTAGCCTAATGAAACAGCAGCAATTGAGGAAAAATAATATCTGTTCATTTTTTCTACCTGATGAAAGCTGTTCGGCAGCCCGCGTCACGTCCTGCACGAACTTGGGATCTTCCGAGTTGGCGGCCTCCTTTGACGCAACTACGGCGACGCGCTGGGCCCGTCGTGCGATGCTCGACGCTTTCTCTGCGATGGTGTTGGGATTGTTTTGTTGAATTGCTGCGGCTACTGCCTCGCTGTCCCGTTTGATTGCAGCCTCTGTAAAAAAGTAAATAAATAAATAAAATAAGAACGTTAGTTCAACATTGGTCCTTTCTGAAATCAGAAATTGTGACTCTTTTGGTAGGTTCTGAATCAATGAAAAAGTACACATATTAAAGGGATCTAGTAACATTGTCCAAATCCTCAATACTCACTTGGAATTCTAGCTGTTTTCTCATACCTTGTTGTATTCATATTAACAATAGAAGCATGGGACAAGTTTTTTATTTTCTTATTTCCCTTTCGTTAAAAAGATATTTACGATCAAAATGTTCAGACTTTACACTATCCACTGGATAGTCATAACAGTGTACAAAGTCAGTGCAAGGAGTTAGTGAATATAACTTTGCATTTTCGCTCATTACACAGTGGAAATATTAGATCACAACAATACACATTGTATCAACCATTCATGACTTTTTGCACATGTCAACAAAGTTACTAGATCACTTCAAGGACTTCGAAATGAAAATAACTGCCCTCCAAGGACTAACATTCTTATGAATCAACTAAATCAAATTAATTTATCAAAAGTCCCTCAACTATGCATATGAATTATACAAACTCCAATAGAATTAAGTATATCATGTTTTAGGTCACATACACATCAGTGCTGTCTGGTTAGCAGTATCAAACTTATTCACCCAGCCTCTCAACTTAGTATCTGAATTACTTAAATCCATGAATTGTGCATAATCTATTTTAGTTCACATACCTGAAGCTTTGACAAACTCGACAGTATCGACAGCTTGATCCACCAGGTCCGTGAGAGCTTCAACCTTGCTAATGTATTCCTTCTTCAACTCCTCAAAGTGAGAGATGGCATTCTGTAATATAAATACATATAATGATGAAGATGGTAACGACTAATAATAATTGTAAACTTAAACAACAACCATCAGGTCAGTGAGAGCTTCGACCTTGCTAATGTATTCCTTCTTCAACTCTTCAAAGTGAGATATGGCATTCTGTGAGAGAAATAAATATAATAATAATAATAATAATCATGGTGATGATGATGATGATGATGACGACGATGACGATGACGATGACGATGACGACGGTTTGTTAACCCAGGTTAGCCTCTTCAGTGCTTTTGCACTGTTCTCCCAGAGGGACCTGCATCGAAAATTATTACCTCAGTCATCGGATAAGGCCCAGCCACAACGCCAAATCGAACCCAGACCTACACCTAACCGACAAATTCTGTGTTTTTCTGGTTGATGTCATTTTTGGTGGCCATTTTGGAGGAACAATAGTGATTTTCAGTCTTGTCTCGGTCTGTATTCCAACCCCCGAGTTCAGTGTAAATTCTGCATTGAGACAAACAATCAGACCGAATCCAAACCGACACGAGATGAAACTCAAATCGATAACAAACCAAAACCCAAATCAAGGATTTGGGGCGTTGTCCATCTGCTGTTGATTTCAGTTTGGTCTATTATCGGGTTGTTATGAAGCATGATGCGGTTTGGATTTGGACTCTCAATTTATCTGGTGTGGATTCTTTCGAACGCGCTCGAAACAATCCCCTTCGACAAATTTGGGAGTCCGAATCCATACTGCATGGAGCCCAACAGCACCCCGATAACAGACTGAAACGAACTGAAACCAACAGAAAATGGACACCATCCAGAATTGTTTAGTTGATTTAGTGTCGGTTTGGGTATGATCTGGTGTCAGTGTCGGTGTCGCAGTCGGTGCCTAAATGTTGAATGTACAGTACACTGAATTCGGGCACGGAATTTTTATACAGACCGACGCAAGACCAAACATTCATTCGGCCGACACCAAATCGACATCACCCAGAATTTGTCGGTTTGGGTTCGGTGTGACTAGGGTATTAAACACACTCTCATAATCAATCTAGCATATAATGTGCACTCGCTTAACTCCCTGGGAAGTGTTCCACTGAATAGTTGCCACTGACGGTTAACATTCACCATCTCAATTTCATTTTCAACATCACAGCTAGCTAAACTCCCAATGCAAAATTAAATAATTACGATCGGAGTAAAAAATAATATAATTTGATTTTAATTTCTGATAAAATAAATAAATTAGAAAAAATACCGCCCTCACCTGTTCGCCAGGGTTATACAGCAGAACCTTCCCAGCATTCACTACCTGCGGACCGAAATCCTCAATTCTTTTTCATTCGCCATCTCAATTTAATTTTAGGCATCATAGTCAACAACAAAAATGAAATAACAATTACAATTAGAAAAAAGAAATAAATAAGAAACAAGTAATAAATACTGCCCTCACCTGTTCGCCAGGGTTATACAGCAGAACCTTCCCAGCATTCACCACCTGTGGAGCGAGATCCTGCACTTCCTGTGCCTTCGTGTTGAGGGATTGGACAAGCGTCTTATCGTTGCTCGAGTTAGCCTCCGCGACTTGCTTGGCGCAATCGGCAAGTTTGTTTGCGTGGTTCAGGAAGATATTGGCTTTGGATATGTAGGTGGGTTCCCTATTTGGTTCATCTAAAAAGGGAATAAAAAAACGATTACTAAAATTAAAGAAAGCCCTTCTTTCAGGTTTGTACACAGTTGAAACAATAACTCAATCACGAAGTGGACATTTGAAAATAAATGGTTTGATCCTTTGTGGAAAAAGCTAGGCATGAAAGAACTACTAGGTGCCATTGAGTTTGGTCTATTATCTAACTTTTTTTAAGTACTTGAGTTATCATTGAAAACATCAGTAACTCCCATTGCAAAGTAATTTTTCATAAAATATATATATTTAAAATTTAAAAAAATAGAAAATAGGATATTAAAAACAAATGGGGGCTTTTGCAGCCCTCTCAAATTCTCGCAAGGGCATTCTCAATTTCATTAGTGGCAATTTTGGAATTGAAAAAAGTTCAATAATTATATTACAATTCGTCAAAAGTATTCTTTTTGTTTCGTAACACTGTTTATATTGTTCTTATTTTTGTTGCAGGGCCTCTGTAGGAAACGTTTTAACCACTGAAATAAAACACATAAATTTATCAATCAAAGAAAAGAATGGGAAAAATAAGTTACCAATGGGAGCTTTTGCAGCCCTCTCCAGTTCTTTGAGTGGCGTTGTTGTATCCATGAAGACATCTGCAACTTCCTTCGCAAGAGCATTCTCAATTTTCTTCTGTAGAAGTGGAAGCTTTTCAGCTAGCCTTCTTGCGACCTCAAGACACTGCGGTGAATTGCCCTGCACAGAAAAAAATGACGTTACACATAATGCTATATATGGGACTGTCCAAAAAAATAATAAATTTACATGTACATTGAAATTCCAAATTATATTTGACAAACAAGAGCTTTTGCAGCCCTCTCCAGTTCTTTGAGTGGCGTTGTTGTATCCATGAAGACATCTGCAACTTCCTTCGCAAGAGCATTCTCAATTTTCTTCTGTAGAAGTGGAAGCTTTTCAGCTAGCCTTCTTGCGACCTCAAGACACTGCGGTGAATTGCCCTGCACAGAAAATATTGACATTACACATTATCCTACATATGGGACTGTCCACATCAAATTTAGTAGAAAGATGAATCATTTATGAAAATAATTATGTTACAACTGTTATATACACATAAACACCTAATCATTACTTTGATTCATAAACTTGTTGATGCAGAGAGATTCAACTTTTAAGAAGTTAGGCTGTTTTGGTCCCATTTTAATATGGAACAAATTTGTATTTACATTCCAAATACACACAAAAACAGAGGTGGGAGTAGGAGCATGGATTTGAATAGGTGGGACAACACAACAATACACCAGTATGCACAAGAAAACAGAGGTGGGAGTAGGTGCACGGATTTGAATAGGTGGGACAACACAAACAAATATTCATACCTGGCCCCTCCTCACAAAGTCGGCAACCTGCTGCGATAGAGACTCAACTTCATCACATAGTCTCAGAAGCTCAGCCTTCTCTGGTCCCGCAAGGTTCTGGGCCACCTTGCGTCCCTGGGCTACAATGCCAGCAATAGCTCTGCGACCTGAAATATGATAATAATAATATAATATACTTGATTTATATATCGCCTAATATGATTGATAATCATCTCTAAGCGCTTTACAATGATATTTATTACCCCGGACATAGGATACAATGCAAACCAGCACACATTGTGTGCACCATCTCCACTCCCTAGGGAGCATTCCTTCCAAGTGGCTCATGGGCATTGAGAAGGTCCTTCACATATAGGCTTTCACCTCCTACCGGTCCCCATTTATACACCTGGGTAGAGAGCAGCAATTGTGGATAAATTGTCTTGCTGAAGGACAAACGCAGTGGGCAGGGTGCGCTCTACCAATCTTGCCACACCACACCCAAATGAAATGAAATGAAATGGAAGAAAAAGGGGAAACATTTTATCATTCCTTAGAAACAAAGTTTGACTCGTCACAAAGTCAAATAACTTCAGTCTTCTCTGGTTCAGACAGATTCTGGGCTACAATACCGGTGATTGCTCTTCGCCCCGAATAAAAAAAAGAATTTAACATATTTAATTCCACAGAAACATGACAGAAGTATAACTCGTTGCAAAGTCAGAGAACTTCTGGGCCCCAATCCTGATAGCTCTGCGGCCTGAAATGAAAGAATGGTGACAACAGCAAATCAACACGACTACCAGGACTAAGAAGGCATGGTTAACAATAATAATAATACACGGCCAATCAGCGCAGCCGGCTAGAGCGCTACGCCACCCAACAGTGACGACGCGGGGTGTGTTGTACCCTCGCACACTTATAAATTGCGACCGCGCAGTTCAAAGTCATAGTACCTGACGAAGGGTAGCAGACACGCCCAAAACGTTGTACGTTCTTTCGTTCGTTTACTTCGCGAGACAAGTGATTATTCTGTATATTATTGTTATAGTTCATCCGCGATGAATAACATCTTTCACATTAATAATAACATTGGTTTTAAAACTCAAAACGTCAAACTTACCAACGCCCTTGTCATCGAAAGCAGGGTTCCAATCTTCTCTGCGCTTGTTCCGCTCTCACAGCATGAACTCCTTATTGTGAAGAATTTATTACCCCTACAAGAATTGAACCTGTGACAAGTTCAAGGCCAGGTTCTAAGGAAAATCAAAAATCAACTTCATTAAATTTGTTTGTTTTTAAAGCCTAACTTACCGACACCCTTGTCATCGAAAGCTGGGTTCCTCAGCCAGTTCTGGGCCTGTTCCACCTTGCCGGCGAGGGTGTACGCAGTGCGGGTCACACCACTACGAACGGCTTCTTTCACCGCTGCGTCGCACTGTTGTTGTAGGTAACCCATCTTGGCAGCGATTTGTTGAGCTAGCTGCAGTGCCCTTGGCGAATTTCCCTTTATGTAAAATAGAAGAAATTATGAACAATAAATATACTATGATCCTTTCCTTTTTGCATTTGCTCAACTTCATGGAGAGCTTGTTTGCAACTCGTATTACTCCATTTGTGACCTCACACCACAAAACGACCAGTAAGTCGGAAAAAATGATTGTGCTTATTTTTAGATGACAGTAAAGAAGAAGTCAATACCTTTAAAATGGTATATAATTTGTCATATTTAGACTAAGCGAACCCTCTCCAAATGAGCAGCCAAGATTTGGAACATGGCTGAATCAGTTTTAAAGTTAGGGAGAAAACGGGCCGTTTCAAAGATCGGCGTCCATTCAAGCACTGTAATCTGATCATATTCATTTGATTAAAAATCATATTTAAACGTGATTTCTGATGCTCAAAATTTCACAAAAGGTAGATTATGATACCCTCATTCAGAAAATACCAAAATCCTGAATTTCATATTTTAATTTTATTTTAGCTACATAACAGACAAACCACCACGGTGACATAACAGTCGTTTTGTGGTGAAAGGTCTTATTTTATCTTCTTATTTAACTGCAGTGTAACATTGCTATTGGAGGCAGCAGTAAATTCAATTTTCACATGGCATATTAAAATGCATATTATATTGCTTGCAACCAATTTTAATAAATTTGACTAATATTTTGTTTGAACTTTGAACGTTGACCTCACCTGTCCCTTTGCCCCGAGTTCGCAGTTCATTCAACATGGCCTCGATTTTGTTGATCGTTTGTAGCAGACGCTCTCTCTAATGTCTTCATTCCATCAGCAATCTTTTCTACTCTATTACTTGCCGATACCATTTTCTTGATTGAATTATATTTGATCTTTAACCTTTGAACTTTGACCTCACCTGTCCCTTCGCTCTGAGCTCACACAGTTCATTCAACATGGCCTCGATCTCATTGATGGTTTGTAGGAGATGCTCCCTCTGAGGTCCTTCCATGCGATCAGCAACCTTTTCTTCTCTATTACTTGCTGATACTATTTTCTTGATTGAATTGATATAAAGGTTTATATTTGATCTTTAACCTTTGAGCTTTGACCTCACCTGTCCCTTCGCTCTGAGTTCGCACAGTTCATTCAACATGGCCTCGATCTCATTGATGGTTTGTAGGAGACGTTCCCTCTGAGGACCTTCCATGCGATCAGCCACCTTTCTTGCCTCCTTCAGGATATCTCGGACTGCCTTCTCACCTGAAAGAAGATAAAAAGGATATCATTTATAAGCAAACAAATTTTTACATTGCAAGCATTTTTGTTTCCTTGAAGATGTCCCTCACAACTTTCTCTCGTTAAAGAAGATTGCCTATTGGGACTTGTTGGGTCCTTTATTAACTCTAGCTAGTAGTGAACAGGTTAATATGGATTAACAATGGCTGTTAAGATGGCATCTCTTATAAAGATCACATAACTCACAATAGAGTCAAAGATTTATTTGGGCAAAGAAAAGATGACTTTCTTCATCATTGTTAAGGTGAAACAAACATTTGTTCAAACCAACTGGCTCAACATTAGGGTCGGATGCAATCTGCATATTATTGTTCATGTTCCCCAAAGATGTCTTTAAGATCATCAAATCATTCTAGATAATGGGCATCCTTCATTTTCTATCATTACCCTAAAAAACAGTTCATTTTGAGACTTACCTAGACCGCCTGGTTCCGCATTGGGGTTGGACAACCACGCTTGGGCCATCTGCATGTTGTTGTTAATGATGACCATCGACCGCTTCATAATCGTCAAGTCGTCTTCTGACCAGTCGTCATCGTCGGCGGACGTCAGGAGCAGAAGGCGGATGATCTCGTTGATGTCTTGCGACATGCGCCCGATGATGAAGTTGCGATTCTGCTGGGCCTCTTCCCTTCCACGACCTGTGATGACAATAATAATAATAATAATAATAATAAAGACTTATAAGGTTCATTGAAGGGAAGTGGTTTCAGGTTGTGTTTGAAAGAGCTATTGGATGGTGAGGTCGTAGTTAAGTTTGTAAGGACCAGTGAAGGATGATCTCGTTGATGTCTTGCGACATGCGCCCGATGATGAAGTTGCGATTCTGCTGGGCCTCCTCCTGTCCACGACCTGTGATGACGATAAAAATAATTATGACTGAAAGTGATCTTTGAAGAGGATTGGTTTGAGATTGTGCTTGAGTCAATGTAAGAGGAGTCTTAATCAAATTTGTAAAGAAAAAAATGAAGGATGATCTTGTTAACGTTGCGCGACATGGGGCCGATGATGAAGTTGCGATTCTGTTGGGCCTCCTCCCTTCCACGCCCTGTGATAAAAAGTCAATTTGAAATGTAGTATTTATAATAATAATAATAATAATATAATATAGTTTCTTATATACATGTAGCGCTAAATACATAAACGTTTCATAGCGCGTTACACTATTATTACCCCGGTCATAGGATACAATGCAAACCAGCACACATTGTGTGCACCATCTACATGTAACATCTGATACAGTTTAAACTCTTTGGCTGTAATTCACAAAGGAAGTTCAACTTTACCCTATCTCAACTGGGGGGGGGGGGGGGGGGTCAATTTGACCCCCCCAGTAATAATTTAGCGACTACTCCGGGACCGCGGCAGATATTAGGTTTTCCTTTCAAGACTTTTTTCTTTGAAGTCTTGCGCAACTTTTGAGACCAAATTTGCGACTATACCGTTCTAAAGTCATGTGACCTTTTGTAAGTGAACGTCGGCCCGAAAATCGCTAAATTTTGTGATTTGTGTACGAATCCTATAGAAATTGATTTTTTTAGGGTTAAACCATGATTTAAAGGGATCCATTAACTTTAATCAAATTCAACTAAAATCGCATGGAGCTCTTGCATTCCTCTTGAACCTTGTTGCTTGGCTTATGGAAACAAAAGAATAAAATGGGTTTCAATATTTTACATTTCTTCCTAATCCTGGAGATATTTTAATAGGATTAAATGAAAAGCTTTCCAAAAACTGTTTTTAAATCAATGGGCAGCAGGGAGCTACTTTCAAGTCTGGCTGAATGAAAATAACACTCCAAAATTTGTATTGCATTAAACTCTATGCAAATTTATTGGGGCTCTTTTATGATTTTCTGGGGCTCTTTTTGACATTATGGGGGCAAATTTTCAAAAAGCCCCATGTATTTTGTTCACTGATGGGCAGTATGTAATAATATAATTTATCTCATTATTATTATTAATTCTCATACCTCCTTTCTGTAGTGTGGTGACAAAGATCTTCATGGAAGACACGAGGATAGGGGTCGTCCTTTTCAGGCTGTCTGTATGGTTGACCAGGCCGTTGGCGTGGTCTATGTGGGTCAACTCTCGGCTCCGGTTGGTCACCCTGGTGGCAAGGTTGGACATTCCCGGGGACAGGTTCTATCAAGGAAATGAAAGAAAGGTGTTAATTTACGGGAGTCTGAACTTTTGATCTACTATGAAGGATCATTTAAAAAAGAAGAGCTCATTTGCAAAAGGGGTTAGATCCACTTTTTCAACTTTGGATTAGGTTTCTTTGTCAAACTTTGTACACATGCCTATGGGAATATGAAAATTGAACTTTCTATATTTTGATTTTGAGTGAGTAAATTGTCCTAAAATTTGGATTCTACGTAGTTACGTAGATTATTAATGTACTGATATCGCTAACTCAATTTGTAAGGAAAGTGGATCTAACCCCTTTTGCAAATGAGCTCTTCAAATATAAATGAGAGAGTAAATCAGGATGGGTGTCGCTTACTTCAATCTCTGTATATGATTAGCAAGGCTGTTGGTGTGTGCTACATTATATTTACAAGTAAGCTCTCAATTCACTCTGTCAACGACCTTAAACTGCCTCCCATTTTCTTTAGATAAGGTGGAAGAAATGTATTACCTGGACAAAGGTGACCAGATCTTCCATTCACAAGAAAACCTTGGCCACCCAGACAATCTTTCTTCTGACTTAAGCAATCTTTGACTAATTTTAAATGATAACCAACTCCAATACCAGTCTTTGACTGCCCCTCTTTGCAATTAAAACTAGATGGATCTTTGACTGCGCGCAGTCGAAAATTATGCCTCCGCTATCACGCTATTTTAATATCAAGCCCAAATTAACCTGCACTGAATTAAAAAAAAAAAAATTCTTCATATATTTTGAGTCCTGTGACCTTGACCATATGACCCTAAACTTTGAGGGCTACATTGGCTCCCTAAGAAACATTCAGGTACCAAGTTTGATTGAAATCTGACATTTAGTTCTTGAGATTTTAAAATTACAAGTTATTTGGATGTATGAGTCCTGTGACCGTGACCTCATCCTCATGATCCCAATATTTTATGGCTACGTTGACTCTTTATGATACATTCAGGTACCAAGTTTGATTGAAATCTGACATTCAGTTCTTGATGCCATTACAAGCCATTTTTGCATATATACATCGAGTCCTGTGACCTTGACCTTTGACCTCATGACCCCCAAATCTAATCCGATCATTGCCACGCTGATGTGTACACTCATACCATGTTTGAAATTGATCTGTCAACTGGTTCTTGAGATATCGAGAGAACGAGGCATTTTTGCACATATATTGATTTCTGTGACCTTGACCCTTGACCTCATGAACCCCAAAATCTAATCAGATCATTGTCACCCCAATATGTACACTCATACCAATTTTGAAATTGATCCGTAAACCGGTTCTTGAGGTATCGCGAGAACGAAAACGGGACGTACGTACGGACGGACGGACGGACGGACAACCCAAAAACATAATGCCTCAGGCCACTTCGTTGGCGGAGGCATAAAAAAAGAAGAACAACATAATTACCTTGACAAAAGTAACAAGATCTTCCATGGATTCAACAACCTCTGAAACAGCAAGGTACTCCAGGACACCCTTGGCCACCCGGACAATCTTCCTGACTTCAGACTGGTCAAAGCAGAGCAGCAGATCTGATGTGCCACCGAGAATACCTGTATTTGGAAGCAGATGAGCAAGAAATTGGTTAAATCTTGAATCAGCGCATTAAATTTGTTTCAGACAAAGACAATATTCTCTTGCAAGTTGTATAGGACAACCTTGGCCACCCGGACAATCTTCCTGACTTCAGACTGGTCGAAGCAGAGAAGGAGATCTGATGTGCCACCGAGAATACCTGTGAACGGAAGAAGTTGGAAAAGGAATTCTGTCAATTCTTGAATCGGTGTATTGATTTAATTTCAGACAACGGCAATATTCACTTGGAACAACTCATCTTAGGCACCTTTGTCCATCCAGACAATCCTCCTAACTTCAGACTGTTTGAAACAAAGCAGGGGATCTGATGTCCTGCCGAACCCACTTGTATGAATGACAGAAGAAAAAAAGTGGAGAAATAAAAAAAAACACATACAAAATCAGATTGAATCCCACTCCTGACACCACATTCTGGAGTGTTGCACTAACCTTTGGCTCTTTCGGTCAACATCTTCCTTGCTGAGCCAGAGTGTTGATCTTCCTTCAGTATTGTGTGGTCAACATGGAAATGTTTTGCTGAAACATTCATGTACACACAGACAACCGCATTCAACAAAATACACATGCAGGCAAATAAAATCCCACTACTTGACACAATATTTACGGTAACTCTAACCTCTTGCTCCTTCGATCAGCATCTTCCTAGCAGGTCCAGAGTATGGGTCTTGAGCATCATGGCGGCATCGTAGAGATGCTTTGCTTAAAAACACACTCTCATTGTTACACACACACACACACACACACACACACACACACACACAAGAAAAACTCAAATCAAATCCCACTCCTGACACCTTATTTACGGTAACACTAACCTCTTGCTCCTTCGATCAGCATCTTCCTAGCAGGTCCCGAGTATGGGTCTTGCTTGAGCATCATGGCGGCATCGTACAGATGCTTTGCGGACCGCTCAACCTTCTCCAGTGCAGGCGGCATCTCCTGCTTCAGGATCTTGTCGTCTGTGCTCTGCGCTGTGTCTCTGCCAACCTGTTAAAAGGTAAAGGAAAATGATAATAATAATGAATTATATATTGTCTAATATGATTGGTAACCATCTGTACTTGCACAATTAGTTTAGGGCACTAGAGGGGAGAAGGGTTAGTCCTGAACAGGACTGCATGATTCTTTCTTAGGTAGTCCTTAACAGGACTGTGGTAGTCCTGGAATGGACTGTTGATATTCTGTCTTAGGAGAGTGAGAAGGTAAAATATTCTTCGTATGGATAGAAAAAAAATAGGACAACTTACCCTGACGAGGTTGTTGACAGCAGCATTGACGGCCATGACCGGGTTGATGAGGTCGAGCAAAGACCTGCCATATCAACCCAGAGGACAGAAGAACAATATGACAATAAAGAAGAGGGCAACAAGGAAGAGAAAAGGGGTATGGGGGAAAGCAGACAATAAAGAGCCTTCATCTCAAGGAAAGTGATGGAATAGAGGACAACTTAGTAGTAAAGGATAACTTACCCTGACAAGGTTGTTGACAGCAGCATTGACGGCCATGACCGGGTTGGAGAGGTCTGGCATAGCGTTGCCATCTTGAGCCTCTTCATGGAGGATCACCAACTGGGAAACCTGGACAAGGTGGAAACACAGAGCAAGAAATAAATTAATTATGATTTAACAATTTTTAAAATAATATACTTTATAATATAGATACTTCAAGGATATGTGTACAATAGTATGACATTAACGATACACTTCTTCATTGAGGATCACACCAACTGGGATACCTGGACAAGGTGGAAACACAGAACAAGTGAATTAATCAATTTTGATAAAACTTGTAAAAGAATATAATAACAACGAAATATAATTCAGGGATATTTGTACAATTAATTAACGATACACTTATTCATGGAGGATTACCAGTTGGAAACCTGGACAAGACAGAAACACAAAACAAGAGGGAAATGCAATTATTATCGTAGTTGTAATAGTCTGTGTAAAAATTAAAATAAAATTGAACCAGCCAATTACTAAAAGAGCACTCTGCAATACAGTTTGCATTTAATACTATAATTTACAAGGGCTGTTTTGAGATTCTCTCGTCCCTTTGTTCGTACAACAAATACATTAATGTTGCACTTCTTTTCATCCCATTTTATTGATGCTCCCTATCTAACAAACAGAAAGGGCCGTTATGTACTGTTATTGGGCAAGTCCAAGCTATTTTGTAGGCATAACGCGTGGGACATCAGAGCGAAAATGAGAGCTTACTCTTATGAGTAATATTGAAACACCAATTTTTTTTACATTTTAAATACTTTGGAGCAAATTTTATCAAATGCCAAAACAAAAATTGAAATTCTCCATGCATTAATGATTTATGCGACTTTTTGCTAGCATCACGCGTGGGACCAGAGAAAGTTGGTATTTTTTAATGTTGACTTTGAATGTGAATTCCTCTGAATTTATAAACAATATCAAAACATGATTGGTATGTTCTTAAAGTGCATCTTGTGCTCTACTAGAATATGAAATTTCATCATCTCAAAACTCAAGAGTTTCACACAGGGTCAGTTTGAAAAAAAATTGCATTGTCACGCGTGGGACATGCAACGCGTGGGACATTTTTCTGCCATGCGTTTTACATAGGCCCGCCACCCAATATGCCCTTATTATAGATATTTCAAGAATTTGAGCTTGGAAAATGCTCAATTTTTGCATAAATGTTCTTTATGACATTTCTTAACAATATATAAAAACAAAAGTTGCAAAAGCAACATTTTTCCTTATGTATTTCTTTGTTTTGGGAAATTCTTATGTATTTCTTTGTTTTTCAACTTCCATTTTTACATCTTTTTTTTTATGAAATCAATTATTCGCCATTGTCAAACAGTTATTGTTCTTAAAAGTATTCGTTTGCAGTGATTAAAATAAGAAATAATTGAGTTTTTATAAATCATATGAAAAACACTATTTTCCATAGGATTTGTACATAAATCACAAAATCATGCAATTTCTGGAATGACTTCCACTTCGAAAAAGTCATGTGACTTTGTGAGGCTCAAGCTGTTCGTCATAAATTTGGTCTCAAAAGTTGCGCAAGACTTTAAAGAAAACACTTGTAAAGTTTCGGGCCAATATCTTTGCGCATTGCAAAATTATCGTGTATTTGCCAATTGGCTAAAACAAGATTTTAAAAAAACCCATTGCTTTACTGTACAGATTGTCCCACGCATTACAAAATGTCCCACGCGTGACAAAATCTAATTGTAGAATTATGCTAATAAGGTAAATGTCCTTAACTTTTGTTGCTATGTTATGGATGTCCCCCAAGGTAAATTAGAACTTTGTAGAGTTTCAGAAAAATAAACCTTTCGATTAACGAGTAATCAAAACAATAAGATGTAAAAATGTAACGCGTGGGACATGCTGATTTTGGAACGCATCTAATTTGCATATTGAATGTGATAACAAGCTGAAAGTCATAATCCCATTTCCTTATGGTAATGACATCAGGTCAAGCCAATAATAAGTAAATAATCATTACAAGCATTTTAAATATGATTTAATTTGTCTTTAATTCAGATGTCCCACGCATTATGCTGATTAACATATTATGCAAATATATTTGATTAATACTACTTATTGGAGCCACCCTTAACATTTTTGTTTTCAAATTATCAAAATTCAATATCTCAGCTTTAGAATGACATCAAGTTTCACTTGATTGGGTGAAGATGAAAATTCACCCCCTTGGGAACAAATACCTTGGACTTGCCCTATTATATACGCTAAAGAAAACAAAAAAAATTGCATTAGAACAAACTACATAGTACTGGCCTTTAAGGTTAACAGATTAATACTTTGATTTCCATAAATATACGCAGAGTTAAACTTTTAATGAACAATATCTGCAAATGAAATCTTATTTATAGCCTTCCTAAATAAATAAACACAGAGGGTTAACTCCTCTACAACCCTAAAATACACCTAATAACACTGCACATATTAACTCCCAACTTGCCAAGCTCGCATTTTTGCGAGTTACATTACACACAAATGCCATAGAGCATTAAAATACCTGGCACGTTAAGAGTTAATTGTCTTCTCTATACATGCGATCTAGTTCTCCATACCAAATGCCATTAATCCTTTCAAATCCAGACCTAGGAAAATGTAATTGATTCATTACACCTGTGTTTGGGGCAGATGGTGCGGGAAGGATTAAACTAATTTGGCACGGCAGACTAAAGCCAGAGTGCAGGAATGTGGGTAATTGGCCAAAGTGACCCGTCAATTTAATAGCCACATGGGGCTTGCCAATATAACTTCAGCCCACGTTTTAATCAAGTCCCATTCGTTCGCCGAGAAGGTTGACACAACACGCGCTTCCTCGAGGTTATTGCTGTAAGCCGTGCAGGCGTAGGATAACAGGCGTGCTATAAAGGAGCGTCTTCCCTTTGTTATTGCTCAGTCAAGATCGCACGCGCTTCCTTTGGGTTAATGCGGTAAGCCAGGCATATTAAGATAACATGCATGCTGTACGAGCATCCTCGCTTTATTATTGTCCAGTTGAGATGGCACGCGCCTAACATAGAAAGAAAAGCAGAGGGAAAAATATTTGTTCCCTTGTTCATATGGGAGCATGTCCCCTTTTGTTTTGCTTGGTTGGCATGACACACCCATCCATAATCTAATACAGCAGCAATGAAGGTTACACAAACTTTCATTTTATTTTGTTTTCAATTTTAACTGGAGACTGAAACATATGATATCAAGTTTGATATTTCTTTACATGCTTCTTGGAGCTTTAAAATGTGTTAAATGGAGCAAAATTAAACATGCCTTCACTGTGGTTACAAAAGGCAAGCAGCCACACTAACTTTTTTGTCTGTACTGGCCCATTTTGGCAGGTAAAATATAATTTTACTTGCCCCAGCAAAAAATGAATGTCCTTCTAAAACGATATTTACACTTAAGAAATTACAATTGTTGTAATTTGGCAAATGAAGCAAAAGAACAAACCTATAGCCATGCACTAACAATGCGGGACGCAGGCATATCTCCCTTTCTGGTACATATATGAGTCTTTAGTAGGTTAATATCATTTGACCAAGAAGAAATGGACCCCAGAGTGTATTTCAGCAAATGGAGCGAAAGAAATAATAAGGATATGAGACGGGGCATCGATCTCCCCAAGTCTCCTTTGTAAGGACCGGCGGCGCATAACCAAGAAGACAAGCGCCTAAAGCGTAACTTAGCAAATGAAGCAAAAGAATACAACTATAGATATCCATGCAAGAATATGGGCCGAGCATCTATTAGTGGGTTAAATCCATTTAACCATGAAGACACGAGCCTCAAGACTCAAGTGTAATTCAGCCCGTGCATGGAGCAAAAGAAACATCCATGCAATAAAGGTACGAGAAGGGACAAGTATCTCCCGAGCATCTCCCCTTTGCGTTGCCGAGGACATTGGGATAATCCTTTAAAGGCTGGTGGATCGTGCATAATAGAACTTGTCTGAATTTTTCTCAGGGGTACACCATAACAAAAAAAAATTCTTATTAGGAGTACCAAAAAAAATTGTTGTGACTTTCCTCCATGGTACTATCAAATGTTACCTTTGAATAAAAGGAGTACAAATAATGTGTCTATGTACTAGCTCTAGCTATAGATACAAGACAGACATTTTCATCTATGGTGCACAAACGATTAGTAGTGATAATCAATTCAATTTAAAAACCAATGGATCGTGAAGAAAAGAAATTGTTGTGATTTTCCTATAAAGGGGTAATATCAAATTTGTTCTTCAAATGATCCTCATTTATCTAAAAATATCAGACGGATGAAATGTATTTTCTTTTATGGTGCGGGAACCATTAGTGATAATTATTTTAAAACCAAATGAATCGTGCACAATGTTACTAATTGTCTTGGTTTTCTTTAGGGCTAATATCAAATTTGTTCTTCAGAACATTAAACACAACATTCATCTACTTCATCTAAAAATATCAGATGGATAAATGTAATTTCTTTTATGGTGCGCAAACATTTAGTGATTATCAGTTAAAGGGATAGTTGAGTTCTGGTAAGGAGAGTACAGTTTTGGTGAAACTGAATTTTAGTAACCAAAACCTGCATCATTACATTACAAACTAATAGTTATAACTAGAAAGGAACACTAAATTACAAATGACGTAGTAAAGATCATGTTATCATTCAAAAAGAGCCGTTAAAACGTAAGAGGGCGCTCTCTAAACACTCATCGGTTTCAACCATTTTGAATAAAATATTGTGCATGTGATGCTTTGTTGAAATAGTGATTAGATAGAGAAATAACCAACAACTATTTAAATACCTATTTTGTAACTTTTTGAAAAGAGGAAGCATTTTTTTGAATTTTTAACGGCTGGTTCAAAATTCTCTAATAAACCTGGGGCGCCAGGTTTATTGCAAATTTGTTATATTTATGGATATTTCAGCCGTCTCTGAACCGATTTTGATCAAACAAAGATGATTTTATTATTTAAATATTATGCTCTTTTAAATTTTACACTCAGTTTATCATTACCTCACAACAAAAAAAAGTAGTCTAGCGCCCTCTCTACCAAAACTCAACTATCCCTTTAAGACCAAGGCAAAATGGTACTTGTCTTGACTTTCCTCAAGTGTACTATCAAACAATTTTCTTAATAGGAGTAAAACAAAAAAATGTGTGTACTTAGCAATAGAATATGGATATTTTCTTTTATGGTGCGCAAACCATTAGTGCTAATCAGTTTAAGGCCATTGGATCGTGCACAATGGGATTTGTCATGACTTTCCAGAGGGATAGATTAATTCCTTCTTCCATTTTTTTCTTCATCTGAAGACGCGAAATCTAATTATCCCCGGCTGCTGCGTTATTAGCTCTAGGTGCCAGTTGCGATAGACGAGTTCTCACTGTGAATGTGATACTGCACACCCACACACACACACACACTTGTACGAAAAAAACAGATCTATTTGACAGAGAAAAGAATGCATGAGGGGGGCTTAGGGGGATAAAGCTCGCGAAATGCCAAAAAGAGCCACCAAAAAGCTCTCGAGTTCGAGCCCCTGTAAATATGAATTGTGTTTAATTTATGTGACAGTGACCGGCTATAGCAAAACCTGCCACTTGTCTGTAATTCATGTTTTGAAGAAATGGGCATTTTAAGTTCATACAATGTGTGTAAAAGACCTATGATTTTAAAATTGAAACAATCATATCTTCGCCAATTATTGACCAAATCGTTGGAATGAAAGCTTGTAATGAGGCTTTTTAATGGTATGATTTTTACTGACAAGAGCAGGGTTTGCTATAGCCGGTCACATATGACAATTATCACACAACTTCAGAATTTTGGCTTGCAAAAGGAAGCTAACAGTATCTTTAAAAACATTTCCAGATTGGATTTGGGCATGACCACAGACTAGCTACTATAGTGTATGACACACATTTTCCAAAGATCACAACCTAAAATACAACAGGCTAGGGCGTTAATGGGTCAATAAATTCATGTTTCCCAGTAGGCGGTGGTATTACTCATTACATGTACTACATGATCCTGATCAGATTGATCCCCCATAAAGCATTCATCATCAAATTTCACTCTGCTACATTTACCTCGATCAATCTTGGCAAGTGCAAAGTACGGTTAAAGGGATGTAGTAACATTGTCCATGTAACATTGTCCATGACAACACTCACTTGGAACTAAACTGGGCTCCAAAAGAAACTTATCACTTCTTCAGAGCGACTCTTACTAAAATCCATAGCATCAAATTGAATAATATTTTGACACAGATAAGTTATCATTCTCCTTATGAAGCATATCTGAAAAATTGAAAAGTTGCTTTTGCCAAAAAAGAGAAAAATGCGATGGAATCGCTACAGGTCACTTTTCAAAAATCACAGAAACTGCTCGCTGCGAACCTCCACGAAAGGCGGTCTATTCAGAACTTTCAATAGCTATTCATTCAACTTCAAAGTTCCGTGCACAAAAGTCGAGCAGTTTCTGTGATTTTTGAAAAATGACCTCTTGCGATTTCACCTTATTTTATTCTTTGTTGACTAAATCAAACATAATTTTTTTTAGATGTGCTTGCTGAGGAGTATTATAGCTAATCTATGCCCAATTATGATTCATTTTCATGCTTTGGATTTTAATGTGTGCCGCTCTGAAGAAGTGATGTTTCTTTTGGAGCCCAGTTTGTTCTCACATACCTCATCATATTCATAATATCATCAATAGAAGCATTGAACAGGTTCTGAATTTCCAAATTACTCTTTCGTTATAAAGATATCTATCATTGAAGTGTTCCGATATGAAAGTCTCCAAGGGAGATTTTCAACTGTGTACAATGAGTTAGCAAATAACACTTTGCTGTTTCACTCATTCCTCCTTCACATGACATTCATTTACCCATGGATTTTGTACACATAGCTCATCGGACATATCAGATCACATAAAATAATGTACACATTTGATCAACTCTTCATCACTTTTTGCACAAGTCAACAGAGTCACTAGAACCCTTCATGACTAATTCTTTACAGGTACCCATTATTATACCCTAGCATTTTATATTGATCATAACCAATACTCAAAATTAGCACTGGCTCACTGGCTTAGGGCCACTAAAATTGAAGTTCGGCATCCAATTTTTCATTGATTTCAAATTGCACTTGCCCAACTGGGATCTTAGACAACGTAATTTACAGTATTTTTATTTGGGGCCAATCAATGTTTATTATGTGCCACCAATGTTTCAAATTCTTGACTAACCCTGCCTGATAGAACCAGAAGGAAACTTTTGTAGCATTATTAAAAATGGATCAATATATTCATGTTCTCCCTGTATGTAGTGTTCTCGAAATTAGCATACCAGGTAGGCCCGCTGGCCTGGGGCCACTAAAAATTAGCTCCAGGCCACCAAATTTCATTGATCCTAAATTCTATTGGCCCGTTCGGGCAACCAAATTTAACAGAAATTGTTATGTTATTCTTTGTATGGGGCTACCAGATTTAGGTTCCGGGCCACTCAAAGTTGAACAATCTTGTTTTTACTTGCCTGACTGGGCCACAAGGCAAAAAGGTTAATTTCTAGCATTGGTGTATGGGTGTACAGGATCCCCAATAAAGACAAGTATGATCAAATTTCAATCTCTACATGTACATGTACTTTGACAAGCTAAGTATGGATAAGTTCTCTAACAGGCATGCACTATAAAACCCTAGCGTTTTATATTGGCTGCAACAGAAATGGGATATGATATTAGGGATTCAAGTTCAACGTTCCACGGCTACACAGTCGTACATATTTCATACCAAGCGATGTGATATCTTCTGATGTTTACATTTACAAACTACATGTTACTTAAAGTAGATATTAGTTTTTATTTGATTGGTTCATAAACAAACAATATACAGTACAATAAGAAATTAATTTATGTATGGATTGATTGATTGATTGATTGATTGATTGATTGATTGATTGATTGATTGATTGATTGATTGATTGATTGATTGATTGATTGATTGATTGATTGATTGATTGATTGATTGATTGATCGATTTGTTAATTTTATTTATTAATTCATTTATTTATCTATTTCCTGTATTATAAAAAATACATGACATCATTATGAGTATTGAATTCTATGAGAGATTTGACCTATGAGGGAAGCAACTAAATATAACCCTAGTTGGACCCCAAGTATTCTACTGAGGGTGTATATACCCAGTTGCAATCATATCATAACAAAATGTATAAATCAATTGTACAGCATGTTATTTATTTTTCATTTGGATGTTCCTATCTAACAGCATCACCTGTATTGCCATTCTATGGTAGATTTGACCTATGAGGGAAGCAGCCAAATATAACTTCTGTGTAATTGTAGAGGGGTGTATAGGGCAGATATAGTTTGCAATCATATCATAAAAAATGTATGAATCAATTGTACAGAATGTTGTTTATTTTTCATTTGGATGCTCCCATTTTACTGCATCACCTGTGTTGTCACTATATATGACAAATTTGGCCTATGAGGGAAGCAGCTAAATATAACCCTATAGGGCAATATATAGTATCTGTCAGTCATCATCAAATGCATCAAATAAGTTAATAACTTTTTGCTATCAAAGATAGGGAAACATATTATCTGACTGAATTCCAAATGTAAACAACAATGCAAAAAGGCTGTTTATTTTTTTATTTACTTTTAGCTGATTGACAGTATACTTTACATGTACACCTGTGAGGTCCATCAATGGCAAATTTAACCCATGATGGAACCGGCTAAATATAGCCACCACGGTAATACTACCAATACTCCCGGCGTAACTATATCGGCTGGTCAAAGGTGTTATACTAATATGTATGTGTGTAGGTCCGATATGAACATATAGGCCTTCGCACTGCCCTCCTCAGCTGCCAAAGAGCTTACCTATTCACTCAGTTATACTGTATAGATGTATACAATTACAAACTGTAGGAGTGTATGTGGGAAGGTCATTAACACAGAACCATTTGTTCCTTTAAAGTGATTGCTTGGTCGTGTTAAATACCACTTTTCATAGAGCTCAGAGAAGGGCAATACATATCTTTCCCAAGCTGCACGCCCTGTAGCTTATAAAAATGTATGTCCAAAATTCACATATTTTGTCATGAAATTATACAAATATGCATGCAATTGGAGGCCAATCCATTCATTCTATTTTATAAACCTGAATTGAATTACTTTCAAATTGAACTCAAACAAACAAAAACATCTACATTGTAGCACCTAATTTTTTAATAACCAGTATACCTTTTGGCACTCCACCAACATACATTGTAGTGTGCGTGACCTTATTCTCTGTCAATTGCCCTGTTAACCCATTCAATACATGTATCTATAGACTACCCAAGTGTGTTGTCATGGCTACTCATTGCCATGGGTAAATGGTTCTAAACAATGTCAGGCAAGCCAGAAGTGCAGTCTAGCAAGTTGTAAAGAAGGCAATCGTCCAGCTACAACGAACTATCAAATGCTAAAACCAAATGAAAGTTGTTCAGAACCATATGGCATTAGTACGAGTGTGTTGGCACTAGGACTTTGGTACTCTTGGTATAACCATGAAGCTACTACTCTGTAGAATGGTATAACATACATGTGCATTCTCCATTGAACATAGACGGCCATTTGGAGGAAATACTGTGCTTTAATCACCCAATGGACATGGATGTGTCAACTTTTAATAGTCGAATTATCCGTTTTCACAATATTGAGTCCTGAGTACAACATTGCAATAATACTGTTAACCCGTTCAGGACTGGTCCCAAAAATATTCGAGCTTGGGTCTATGGAGAATATTATAAGTTATACCATATAATCAATCCGTCCTGAACAGGTTTTAAAGTTTATAATGAATCAACATTGGTTGCAGTTACATACTTTGTATTAATCACATATTCAGTTACAGGGATTTATAGGGTTATGAGTGTGTTTCCGTTATTTGCATTCTTTGTTGTTTATTGTATCCCAATGCAGTGAAGGTTAACGAGTTAAAGTAATTAGCACTGTAATTAGAATGCACTGTTTATCTGATCAATTGATACTACTGCAGCTGATAGATAAAACACATCCAATGTATGTAAACAAATAGGAAATTGCATTATTGCTCACATTGGATGTGCACACACAAATACACGCATACACGCTTGTTAACAAACGTTTGTGCACGTATGTGTGCATGACTGTCTGACATGTTCCTAAGCCAAGGCGCTATTTTCGACTCAACTTATTAGTTCTCATCAAAGATCCTTTATCCCATCCTTCAGTTCCCAAACCCCTAGATGTTTTTGAGTTGACAGAGGCACCCCCCCCCCCCCCCCTTGGAAAAAACATAATGCCCCCTCCCCCTAACTGCACAATGTAATCAAGGAGGTTGATGTAATGCACATAAAATGATAACCATAAATGTACACATACATGTACATACACGCTGACACACATTCACAGAAATAATCATATATAGTTTGGTAATGTTGATTCTCCCTGATACGTCAAATGTCATTGTATACCATTCAAGTTATTTACACATAAACATGCACACATTTGAATACACAAAAATACACGACACATACATACATTTTTTGTGTAATTTTAGCACTGATATTTCTCCCTTATATTCTTTCGTCGTGAGTAGTATACAAATTATACGGTAGATATCATCTGTGAGTATGTATGACAAGGTTAGTAGTAGGGGGTGTGTAGTGTGTACATTAGATACAAATAAACATAAATACAGGAAAAAAGGACAAACTTTTATAGTAATTTCGCATAATTTATATCTCGCCCTAATAGTATTCTCTGTATATATCTATGAGTATGTATACCAAGGTTATAGTGGGGGTGTGTAGAGTACATTATACACAGGCCATATGAGGGAATGGAATGCGCTAGACCCTATGTAGAGGGAGGCAATCCCTTCTAGTTACCTAGTCTTTGTTCCTGACACACTTGTGACACTCCTTCGCAATATCTTTACAATGATGGTGGTGGTACTAGTCAATGTGGTTACAGGGCGATGGGCAGGTATGTCATTCTAGAAGACTAAGCTTCACATCTAATTTAACAATCACTATAAAAAGTTAATATGCAAGATTTTTTATTTTGTTGTTTTTGTTAGGTTAATAAAACAATGAATTATTCTTTATATAATATTAGAAAATTGTAATATATCTGATATTTGATAAACTATGCTTTTGTTTAATAATTCACAGTAAATATATATTGATTCTATAATTTATATAAATAGTTAAAACAACAAATGTACTAAATGATATACAATTATATTCTAAAATATATATATATATGCAATATTGTATCATGTATTAAAAATACAAACTGTACTCTAAATTTTAAACCAAAAATAAATTTTCACCCCCCAGTCCCCCTAAAAATGCATTTTAATTTAAATGTCATAAACACAAAATCTGAAAATCAACAAACAAAATCAGATAAATTCTGCTGTAAGCTTTCACTATTATTGATGCCAGTTGGGTCTGTTGTCAGGCTTTAAGACTTGTAAGTTGGCGAGAGGTGATCTGGTGCTTTAAAACCAAATCTAGTTCACTCACCCCTAGTGCATAGTAAGTAAAGTATATTGGAGGTGTGTGCTACCTGTGTACATGAACTCAAACTCAACACTGAAGTATACCCAATGTAAGTGTTAAGTCTAAATCATAACACTGAAAGCTAAAATGTAGAAATGAACCCTTTGTCTTATGAAGTAAACATATAAGTTCAGGTGCATCTGCTAGCCTTCATTATAGGTACTAAAGGCAAGGTATGTAATTTTGGGAGCACATGGACTCAAGCTCAACACTGAAGTATACCAACGTGAAGTTAGCATAAATCATGTACACTGTATTAAAGCAACAATGCAGAAATTAACCATGTCCATTTGCCTCATGAAATAAACAATCAAAATACAGTACGTTTCAGGGGCAGCCGCTGCCCTTCATCACGGTCAGGTACTAAAGAGTAGTTGTCTTTAGCCGTTATAATAAGCTGTTGTAATACAGTCCTTGTAATTCAGAGAAATTTCCACGGTTTTCTTTTGAGGGTTCCCCCCCCCACCCCCCCCCCCCCCAAAAAAAAATAAATAAATAAATAAAAAATGTTCTTTAGCTTTAATTTAAACACATACTTGAGGCTCTCACTTGCCTGTAAATCACAGAAACATTCCATCGCATATTTACTTGCCCCATTTTATTCATGGAAATATTTTGCTCTTGGCATTTTTACCACACAGTATGCATTCAGCAAATAACTTTCATTTTCATAGCACATTGCTGTTTTCAGGAATCCAATATCTCCTCCAAAAATAGCATAATATAAAAAAAGTTTAGTCTTGTAATGAAATCAAATTTATCATATTTACTGCAGGATTTGTATACTGCCTACGGGACCAGACGAGTCAAGAACTCTACGAGGATTGCAAAAATCTAGTAAGGAACAGCTTCATTGTACTAATAGCAGGAGTATGATCTACAATTTAAAGAAAAAAGTTAAAGATGTGAAACATACAACAAAACAAGAAACGATAGAACAACAACAAAAAAATAGACAAAATTTAAATCGTAGAGGATTTATAAGATTAGTGGTTAAAATGGAAAAGGGGGAAATTAACAATTCACAAAGAGAAGACCACAACATACAGAAGGCAAAACAGGGCCAATGAAAGTTGATAAAATGGGTTTATAGAAAACTAAACAAAATAGAGACAAGACTACGAAATACAGAACAGAAGTAAATACAACCTTCTTTGTACTATGTTTACAAGATACAAACATTATTTTCTCCTTGGCCAAACTCATGACTGAAGTATCCATTACAATATCTATTAATTTGTCCCCATAAAAACTCATCTTCACTAAATATGGTTTTTATCTCCAGCATAAATGAGCCATAACAATATGGACTATTAATTTGTCCGTAAATTTGTCCCCATAACAACTCGTCTACCCTAAATGCCTCACAATATGGTATCATCCGCAATATGAAAGAGTCATAACGATATCTATTAATTTGTCCCCAAAACAACTCATCAACCCTTAATGGCTTTCAATATGGCAAGATCGGCATCCATCGTTACTAATGTCTCCTGCGTCTTAAAGGTACTGTCCCAATTTTGCAAGCCAAATTCAAAAGTTGTGATATTATTGCGTGATATGAAACAAGAGCCCCAGGGGGGCACGACGCTCACCTGAGGTCAATCAATTCACATCTGGCGCATGTTCTCTCTGGCACCCTCAGAAGATATGAAATCAGTTGAAATCATGCCAAAATCTATAATGTGATGTACTATTTAATCAATAACTTTTGATCCCCTGTACCTAACATTATGATTTACCATAATGTTTGGGTGAATCATAAAAAAAGACAGACACACATATAAGACAAAGCTTAACACATTTCACCAGCCACTGACCACTTCAGCATATTAACCCCACTCACATAGGGACCCTATGGGGCCATTCTGCGATGGCCTGTCATACTTCTGGATCTTGAGAAGAAGGTATTTAAAATTAACATATTTTTTACACTTGGTGCCCTCCCCCAGGGCCCCCCTGAGGGCCACGCCCACCATTTTAGCAACTTCGATTCCTCTACCCCTAAGGATGATTCCTGCCATGTTTGGTTGGAATCTAATCATTGGTTCTGGAGAAGAAGATGAAAATGTATATTTCCTATGGTAGGGCCCCAAAAAAAACTGTTACGCCCACAGGGCCCTTGTGGGGCCACCCACAAAAATCTTGTGAACAACTTTCATTCTTCATCAATAGAGGCATCTACATATGAAATATCAGGTCTGTCATACTTCTGGATCTTGAGAAGAAGATGTTTAAAATTTACATATTTTTTACACTTGGTGCCCTCCTCCAGGGCCCCCCTGGGGGCCACGCCCACCATTTTAGCAACTTTGGTTCCTCTACCCCTAAAGATGATTCCTGCCATGTTTGGTTGGAATCTAATCATTGATTCTGGAGAAGAAGATGAAAATGTATATTTCCTATGGTAGGGCCCCCAAAAAAACTGTTACGCCCACAGGGCCCTTATGGGACCACCCACAAAAATCTTGTGAACAACTTTCATTCTTCATCAATAGAGGCATCTAAATATGAAATATCAGGTCTGTCATACTTCTGGATCTTGAGAAGAAGATGTTTAAAATTTACATATTTTTTACATTTGGTGCCCTCCCCCAGGGCCCCCCTGGGGGCCACGCCCACCATTTTAGCAACTTTGGTTCCTCTACCCCTAAATATGATTCCTGCCAAGTTTGGTTGGAATCCGATCATTGGTTCTGGAGAAGAAGATGAAAATGTAAAAAGTTTACGGACGACGGACGACGCACGACGCACGACGCACGACGGACGACGGACGACGGACGACGGACGAAAAGCGATCACAATAGCTCACTTGAGCCTTTGGCTCAGGTGAGCTAATAAAATGCTATTTAAAGGCGATACAGAGAAGATCAGGACTGGAAAATATCTTTTAATAGAATTATATTGATTTCTAAAGCTGGAAATAATAAAAGGTTGTTACGACCGTTTAATTTGTCTAGCATCTGCAGACCCTTGATTGTATTATGTGTTTGTAATTTATGTTAGCAAACCAAATATTACTTGGTTAAGCACAATAAAAACTGATTCATTAAGATTCATGATGTAACAGGTTGATTTTTCTTTTAACTTTATAAAAGGACAAACAAAATTCCACAATACATTGATTCAGAATAGAAAGGAAATTAGCCCGAGTGTTAGACCACAAACGGAAATAATTTTTTCTTGCATCATTTGAATTTGTTATCAAGTGATGTGAACTTGATGTACTTGATGTACAAAGATAGTATCCTTGTGGTGTGTGGGATGTTTTTACTGAAGTTGAAGATACCTGCACAAGAAGGACACCA
This sequence comes from Echinarachnius parma, assembly GCA_037951105.1. Taxonomy (NCBI): domain Eukaryota; kingdom Metazoa; phylum Echinodermata; class Echinoidea; order Clypeasteroida; family Echinarachniidae; genus Echinarachnius; species Echinarachnius parma. The sequence continues at coordinate 7,538 of JBAMJV010006269.1, read as the reverse complement.
TCTTTAAGAAAATTCAGATGCTTGCAAAAGAAGAACATCTTTAAGAAAATCAAGGTCCCTGCAAAAGAAGGACAACAACTTTAAGAAAATTTAAGATGCTTGCAAAAGAAGGACACCATCTTTAAGAAAATTAAGATGCTTGCAAAAGAAAGACAACATCTTTAAGAAAATTAAGATGCTTGCAAAAGAACAACAACATCTTTAAGAAAATTAAGATGCTTGCAAAGAAGAACACCATGTTTAAGAAAATTAAGATGCTTGCAAAAGGAGGACAACATCTTTAAGACAAATTAAAAGGAGGATTCATCATGCATCTGCTCCAGCTGTGAGGAATGAGTCATCTAATGGAGGTTAGCAAGCATTCCAGAGCGCATCCCATTTTATGACTAATGACAGGTATTTCACGTTTTAACCGATTCAGGACTTTTTCGTTGTTTGAGAAAGAGAAGGACATTTTATAGGCTTAGCCACTTTTTGCACTTTGGAGATGAGAGCATCCCGCTTTATGACTAATGACAGGTATGTTACGTTTGTAACCCTTTCCCTGACTATTTCACTTTTCCAGAGAAAGAGAGTCAGACCAAAAATGACGTTTTCTTTTCAGGCATTGTATTTAATTAAGCCCCGTGTTCACACACAACAAATTTCATCCCTTAATCATCTCTATAGAATCATCACTAGTGATACAACGTTTCTTTAGTGATGATTAAATCAAACCTGGTCTACGTTCACATGCACAGAGCATATATCGAACAACAGCTGTTTTCCAGATGGTGCCAAACCCCCGAACATCGTATAAGTGCGCAGTTTGTTACTGCGCAGTGTGTTGTCATTTTTTTCTGTCTGCGCTCTCTCTCTGCAGCTGTGCGAGCGAACGTTCGCATTAAGCCACGCCCACTTAGTCATGATTAGCCAGTTACGGTTGTTCACACACGGAATAAGCATGATTCTATAGTCAGCTCTCGTACGAAGCGACGATAAAACCAGCGTATCGCTAGTCATCTCTAGCGATACGTCGTTTCGTTAGTAAGCGTTCAGACACACACATTTTTAATGGGAAGCTGATTCTATAGTCAGCTGCTGATTCTTTAGTCATGATTAAGGGCTGAAAATTGTGTGTGTGAACAAGGGGATGGGCTAAGAATTTCCGCACAAAATAACGGGAGTTGAATTCCGACACAAGATTTTTAAAGGGACTTGGTAACATTGTCCAAATCCTCAAAATCAAATTTGAATTCTAGCGGTTCCCTCATACCTCGTTATATTCGTATTAACAATAAAATCATGGGACCGGTTTCAGATTTTCAAATTTTCCTTTTGTTACAAAGATATGTATGATTGAAGTATTCAGATATGAAAAACTCCGGGCGAGTTTTTCTTCTGTGTACAAAGTGAATGCAGTGAGTTAGTGAATACCACTTTGTATTTTCACTCATAACTTGGCCATGCAATGCCCATTTGACTTGAAATTTTCACACAATACCCTGTGGACATATGAGATAAAAACAATATACATTGCATCAACCCTTCATCACTTTTTTGCACATGTCAACAAAGTTACTAAATCCCTTTAATGAAGATAGGTTATTTACTGAACTCGTCTTCAATTCTGAATACTGAGATTGATCAAGATACTTGACAGTCCAAGTGAACACATCACAATGTGCCAGATAACCTTTGAGGTCAAACACAACAAATATGAAACGTTAAGAGAAAAGACTGCAAATGTTATTGATGTATTTGCACAGGGGCTGACAGGGCATGTGGTTTAGGTTACACATTTGAACATGAACTTTCAAGCCAAAAGGACCAACTGGTAAAATTCAAGTTATAAACGGTACATCTGAACAAAAATGTCAAAATGTCTGAAGGCAAAGAACACTGGCAGGGGCGTCGATCCGTTTTTGATATTGGGGGGGCGAAATTTGAAAAATTTTCCAGAGTGACCACTGAGAGAGCAAAAAGCCCCACATTGGCATGCCCGGAAGCTTTTATTATGCGCTCATTGAAAGTGTCTTCAATGGCTCGAAGACCTGATTTTTTTGGGGGGGGCACCCACATTTTGGGACAATAATGGGGGTCCAGGGGGCGGAGCCCCCGGAAGCTTTTAGATTTCAGACATTTGCAACTCCTATCATGGGTGTTAAAATTGTATAAAATAGTGAATCTATACTCGTATCGTATTTTTAAAGGGCATAGCGAGAAAAAGATTGAGCCTTGCATGAGATGGATCCACGTGATCCTGTATACTATAGAGACATCGATATAATCTAGGGCATTGGGCTCCCATGAAACTAAGCAAGGGCGTCAACAACTTCTCAAAACTGGAGGGGAGACATTGCGAGGAAGCGAAGCGACCGAGCGGGGGAGGGTGTGGGAGGGGGTGTCCCCCTCCCACAGTAGGGAGCTTTTGTATTTTGGGGCGTGAAATTGTGCGATTTGGTGCACACCTGAGACAGAAATGTCACGTAATATGAAGTATATAAGCATGGATTCAAATATACATAATGACAAAGGGAGGGGGACAATCTTCACCACTTTCAAATGTGGGGGGACATGATAATTATTCCAATATGATTTGCGTTCAGCGCATTTGGACCGAATGACTGAAAGATATATTTCAGATTATTTTATTTTCTGTGACGGTGGGCTATCTATAGATGAGGGTTTAATTAACTTCGTTTGAGGTGTGCGTTTGAGAAATTACACTGCCCAACACATTTCGAAATGTGAGTTCCCGCGACCAACATGAATCTTGCAATATGAGAAACTGTGTGCGCGCGAAGCGCGCGGCAAAAATGAGATTTACAATCCTTTTCAAACTAGAAAACGGCTATTTTGAAGATAAATTATTGATAAATGTGTCTTTCCCCTCTTTGGCATTATATCACTTGATTTTTTTCTTCCTCATTTTCGGAATTATTGGGGGGGGCGAAATGATATGTTCGCCCCCCAATATTTTCATTGGGGGGGCGACCGCCCCCCCCTGCCCCCCCAGGATCGACGCCCCTGAACACTGGCAGACAACATAAAATATTTGGCTTCAGAAATGAAAGTATGACAGATCACCTCAAAGTCGAGGGTCAAATAAAAAAAAAAAAACATAAATGTGATTTCATCTTTTATTGATGTGTTTGCCAGCTTGCAGCCTAACACAAACTTATGTGTGATAAAGCTGTGCATAATGCATAAGTGTAAGGGTTCAAAAATCTGGGTTAGACATTTATTATGTGGAAATGAAATTGGAAACTTGGCACAGACATCAAATAGAAAACATGTCATGTCTGCATCTCCAAATTCATGCATACGCCCTACTGTATTTGATACATGTTGGTATGTTGAGTTATTAAAAATATTATTAGATGATAATTACAATTGGTTTTTGTTTAAAATGTACTGTAAGCTGCTGCTGGCTGTTGGTGTGTCATTTCTTTTGCTTGACTTAGTTATTCCAGAGATTCTGGGCAAAATCGTCTTGCATTACCTAATTTTCCATGTAACTACATGTACATCTCGATCTAGATGTTTCAATCTTGTGTTAGAGTCAGAATACTGGTTTGTGCAATGGAACTTGATATTCAAAACATTAAATTTACTGGTAGCCTGGTTCATAAATTTTATTACCAATATATTTCATACCAAATACAAATATAGCAACACGTAATACCAACATTTGCGCACATTCTTTTTTTAATCAACAAGGGTTTTTGATGAGCTAATATCGCAAACCATGAATTGTATAATTACCAGACTAAAATGCTCAACTTTGGAAACTAATGAAGTAATACCATACACACATTGTTACATCTGCCTTGAGCATTAAATTTGTAACAACTATTGAATTTTCACCTGAGAAATAAAAAAAATTACAATTTATCATGCGACAATTAATACCAAGAACCTTTAATAATTGTTAATATGAATCATTCAACCATGTATGACATGAAATCTGTCTTGTTCTATTATCCCAATCTAATTATTGGGTATATGATGACACACGCGGTACCCCGGGGTACCGTTGTACCCCGGGGTACCGCGTTGTGTAGCGCCATCTTGTGTCCACTTAAAGCACAACCGTATTGCGTTGTGCATACAGTGCAGCGCGCGCTTGTATGCAAGCTATACCCCGGTACAGCCCTAAAAAATAAATAAATAATTAAACAAAATGGCGGATATTCGTTTGGTACCCCAGGGTACCATTTATGTCATCATATAACGCTCAAACTAATCGAGACCTGTGCATTATATTTGCCTCATGTCATTATCTATTTTTGTCCTCTTTTACTCCACGATCATCAGAACTAACCATCAGACTAGGGATAAATCTGATTAGGGATTTCACACCCATCTTCTGCTTCCACTTCATTAAACTTTATATCATTATACATGGGTACGTTGGTCCGACATTTATGAGAAAAAAAAGATGAAAAAGATGAGCACGACATTGTACTATTGTACATGAACTTAAAATTGGTCTTCAATAATCTTTTCTTTGGTTCAATCAAAAGAAGTCATTCGTGCTGGGTAAATCTGATTAGGGAGTTCATCCTGTCTTCTGTTTCCAACTCATTAAACTTTTTATTATGGGTACGTTGGTCTGACATTTAGGCAAAGATATTCGATCATGTAGGCATATAAAGAATGGTGAAAGTGCAACATACAGTGTACATAAAATACATTGAGCAATGCCTCTAAATAATCCTAAACTTACAGTACTTACAAGAACTGTGCACCTGTAAATATGAAATCTGCCAATAATATTGAAGATGAGAGTTTGTATCAAGCCTAGCTTTCAATCCTAGCAGGATCTTCGTCAGGACAAAAAATATTTAAATTTAAATTATATATTGTTTTGTTTGTTTTTTTAATCAAAACACCCTCTAGAACAAGGTTGCTTGGTGAGTGATTAACACAAAGGGCCTTCAATAAATGCAAAAGTATACTGATGTGTACCAATCAAATAATTATATACAGAATATGCATATTTTATAGAATAACAATAAATATAATAACTATAATAAATATTAAGTTACTGTACATATGAAATCAGTGTTAAATTGTCAATCACTTTCATTGCTTTTCTTTTAATTATATATGAGTTTATAGAGCTATATTAGGCAGGAAATTATAAAAAAGCAACCAAAAAATACAAATTCTTTTCCTTGATGTGTTTAGAAATTTAACTGTTCAAAAGAAAACAAAAACAAATGCACATCAAATCTATTAGAAATGCAGTTGACATGAAAAACAATCACTGAGACAGGCTCAGGCTACAGCAATAACAGACCATCTGCACATACAGAGTGTAGGCCTGCTAAATAGAGGGTCATGGCTAACTTCAAGTGATGAGTTTCAAATGATGCTACGATTGCCACCGTTTGTCCTTAATTATTTCCCTACTATACCCCATTCACACTGACTTTTAGACGATGAAAAGCATGAAACTTGAATCTAGCATGTATACAGTGACATGAGCTCAAAATAAAAGCAATCAATGTACTTTATAGTCGCTAGGGCAATGTGCGTGAAAGTGTACAGTAGGTCTGCTAAAGTGGGGGTCACGGCTTATTCTGCTACTGATGAGTTTCAAATGATGCTACGATTGCCATCGTTTGTCCTTAATTATTTCTAAACTGTACTATACCCCATTCATACCAACATCACAGTGCTTTTTTAAAATCTAGTATTCCCTATGTTTTGCATTCTATTTACCCCTGTTCACATTCAACATTTTGATCGGCAATTGCAATTTCAGCTTACAATAGCAACTGATGAGATTAAAATATCCTTAATTATTTCTAAACTGTACTATACCCCATTCATACCAACATCATATTGCTTAGTCTGGATTATCCCTACTTTTTTGCCTTCTATTTTTTACCCCTGTTCACATTCAACATTTTGACCTGCAGTTGCAATTTAAGCTTATAATTGCAACTGATGAGCTTCAAATCTGCTTACCACTGTCTGTCCTTAATGATAATTCCAAACTGTGATCTAGTTACTGTACCCCATGCACATCACCATCAGAACATATTCCCCTAATGAACAACTAATGGTTCAATTATTTTTTTGCATTATGAATTCATTACTAAATCTATTTTCATTATTATTCAGACCTGCAAATCAGGTCATAGAGCTTATAATAAACAATTCCTCATGTTTCTCTTGTATGTAATGAAAGTATGTTGTACTCAAATATATCAAAAGCCATGCACACTTAAAAGTAAAGTGAAAGAGTCACAAACTTGACACTAAGAGGAAAACTCAGAAGGAAAAGTGAAATGTTTTGATTGATACAATGTAGATTCAGAGAAAATCCCTAATAGATAAACTTTCACTTCTCAAGTTGTTGCCATTGATAAGGGAAAGTTTAGACTGTTTATTTTGGTCTGTGTCTGCGTCCAAATGGCCTTGGAGAAGTATTTTTACACAAGTTTGTTTTTGATTGCCATAAATATATTGATTAGCCATCGACACTTGAAAGTTATTGTGTGGGGGTCGCATCTAGATCTCCATTTTCAACTTTCACTTTTCAAAGACAACACCCAGACTTTATATTGGGTCTGTGTCTGCATCAAACAGCCGTGGAGAAGTATTTTTCCACTTGTTTTTTTGTTGTCCTTTCTTTAATCATCTTTTAATTCTAGAATTGAAAGTTTGGTGCACTTTGGTGGGGGAATTTGATTGCCATAAATATATTGATTAGCCATCGACACTTGAAAGTTATTGTGTGTGGGTTGCATCTAGATCTCCATTAACTTTTACTTTTCAAAGACAACACCCAGACTTTATATTGGGTCTGTGTCTGTGTCAAACAGCTTTGAAGAAGTATTTTTCCACTAGTTTTGTTTTTCTTTCTTTCTTTTAAAAATCATCTTTATAGGTTTTACTGCCATGAATATATTACTCAGCCATCATACACTTGCAAGTTATTATTAGCATGGGCATAGGCAGGCCTCCACACTATTCACTAACTTTTTCTGTACTGGCCCATTCGTGCTAGTCAAATCATACATTTTGAAATGTTACTTGCCCCGATATAAAATTGACTTGCCCTCTTACTTCTAGATAAGCTAAACACATGTAGAAATTACATTGTTTTCTTGCAGTTGACAGATTATTTAGTTGCCCGATCGGGCAAGCAAACTAGACAATGACATTCTACTTGCCAGACACCAATTTTGACTTGCCCTGGGCAAGCGGGCAAGTGCTAGTGTCGAGCCCTTGCATAGGGGCACATGTTTTCCCCGGGGGGGGGGGGGGGGGGGGGGCTGAGGTCTTTTGCCCAATTGAATACCATTTTCCCAAATTTTCATCTGACGAGCATAAAAAAACAAAATTATCTGGATTCAACTGCCCGAAAGTGTTGTACTTTTTAATGTCATTATTAAAATGTAATTTGTAAGAATATATATGATTTTGCCTGATATGCTTTTGCCCAAATATGATGTATATGAGTTTGCCCGAATATGATATGATTTTGCCCGAATGTGACATGATTTTGCCAGAATATGATGAATTTGCCCGAATGTTGG
>JBAMJV010006268.1:0-34200 GCA_037951105.1 Echinarachnius parma | reverse complement strand
AATTATCATTGAAAATCATTATTTCTAAAGCGTTAATCAACGCAATTGAAAAAAAGGACAATTGTCTTAGCTGAGAACGTCCGCATGCAGCACCCGTGAGAACATTCCGGAGATTGAACTTTGAGCCGAGCGAGTTCAAATTCCATGAATTATGTACTACGTGTGTAAAAATACACGGGTGCGAATATCTCAAACGGATCATTCATTACTGCGACAAAAGTATGGCAGACCATCAGTATTCGGTGATAAAATATGAACTCAATATTCGTTTTTTTCACAAGGTAAACAGTGTTCGTTTTCTTTCAAACTTTCACAAATCTTTCAATTGTATTTTACAATGATATTGATATAGGATTGAAGTCTCAAATGTCATTTTGTGCAATATCTGACACTTTACAGGCATCACTTTAACATTGATTGTTTCAAAACGTGTCATATAATGGAACTTGTATAAACAGTGTTTACATAGTTGGTTAGGTTTATTATTATTCAAAATGTAATTAAAATGTTTATGTCGCTGTCTGGGTGGTTATATTCCGCTGTTCATTTTGTGGGGAATACGTCTGCCTGTGTGTGTTTTAGTTTCCTTATATTTTTGTTTTCGGAGCGTGCATGATTATGGCTTGATTTGCATTTATGACAGTGAACTCGAGAGTGTTTTTTATGTAAATCATTATTTCATCATTTAATATGTTATTGTACGCTGTAAGAACAGTTTAACAAAACAAAGAATGCATCTAACATGTTCGGGTATGTCTCGGAAAGGGAGGGGGGGGGGGGGGGGGGGGTTAGTTGTATCACCCGTACAGCTTAGTAAGGGGCCGGCTAGTAAACGCATTCCACCCTATCTGAAGGCGTATTAGTTTCATGAGGCATACTTATCATTATTTCCTTAAACTGTATATAATTTGCGAATGTTTGGGACATACGCATTATTCCACAGCTAAAAATTATACTACTGCTTTCGTGGGTTAAAGGACGTCAATCAAACACCGACCCCATATTTTGGCTATTTCATTCCCTCGGCTCGATCGCTACTCCGCATTGTCCCAATCTCTCATCTGAATTACGGATCATCCCAAGTGACGTACCTACGGAGGGGGGAGAGGTGGCACCGACCCCCAAAAGATAGCCCAAATCAATAGCCTAGAAATAAAGACATTGATATCGTTTATATACCTACCCGCCCCCCGTCCTTCATAATCATCCGCATCTCCCCAAATCGGTTCAACCACGCTGTTATGCCACAGACTGTTAATCCTTAGTGCTAAACACAAAAATATGTACCCCATAAATGTATGATTCTAAATTATATTGAATTGGAATTGCAATTAAAGTTAATTGACGACTATTATTATTTGGGAACGTTATTCTAAATGAGTACACGAGATTGCACCTTGATGAATGTTAACAAATTAAACAATACCAACGGGTATATATAAGTATACTTCGATTAGTGTAAAAGGCAATAAAACATTGCCGTAAACAGTTTTGATATAAACTTACATCCAGAGCTGCATACCAAATGGCCCAAATTAAGTATAATATACAAGGGATGCATGATTTATGATTTAATTTCTTTAAAAATACTTAAGAATTTGGCGGTAGTTTTATTATCAACGCATTATCAGTTTGACTTTTATATAATTTAACAAAGCGAATATTCTTGCTCACGTCCAGCTATTGTATACGAGGTTCAATGATATCAGAGGTGTGTCGTTATGGGTCTTTACTATTTGCGTATTAGTTTCATGAGGCATACATCATTATTTCCTTAAACTGAATATCATTTGCGAATGTTTGGGACATACGCATCATTCCACAGCTAAAAATTATACTACTGCTTTCGTGGGTTAAAGGACGTCAATCAAACACCGACTCCATATTTTGGCTATTTTATTCCCTCGGCTCGATCGCTACTCCGCATTGTCCCAATCTCTCATCTGAATTACGGATCATCCCAAGTGACGTACCTACGGAGGGAGGGGGGGGGGGGGGGGGGGGGGGGGGGCACCGACCCCCAAAAGATAGCCCAAATCAATAGCCTAGAAATAAAGACATTGATATCGTGTAAATACATACCCCCCCCCCCCCCCTCCTTCATAATCACCCGCATCTCCCCAAATCGGTTCAACCACGCTGTTATGCCACAGACTGTTAATCCTTAGTGCTAAACACAGAAATATGTACCCCATAAATGTATGATTCTAAATTATATTGAATTGGAATTGCAATTAAAGTTCATTGACGACTATTATTATTTGGGAACGTTATTCTAAATGAGTACACGAGATTGCACCTTGATGAATGTTAACAAATTAAACAATACCAACGGGTATATATAAGTATACTTCGATTAGTGCAAAAGGCAATAAAACATTGCCGTAAACAGTTTTGATATAATCTTACATCCAGAGCTGCATACCAAATGGCCCAAATTAAGTATAATACACAAGGGATGCATTATTTATTATTTCATTTCTTTAAAAATACTTAAGAATTTGGCGGTAGTTTTATTATCAACGCATTATCAGTTTGACTTTTATATAATTTCACAAAGCGAATATTCTGGCTCAGGTCCAGATATTGTATACGAGGTTCAATGATATCAGAGGTGTGTCGTTATGGGTCTTTACTATTTGCAAACATAATTAATGCAATCAAATCATAAAATAACGTCTTCTACTGCCAATTAACGATTAACGATTGTGTAAATGTAAACACTATCAACACAACCATAACAAAATAGAGTTTTTAATTATGATCATTTGTATCTAGAGTACCTGCAGTTAATATAATGTTATTCGATTGTAAACGTCGTAAAGTTTTATTCTTAATTGCATAGAAAATCGACAATTTATGGCATGGATAATTTGATTACATTCCTTAATATCTCCGGTACTTTTCATGTTTACTTTGTTTGATGCAATATTTAACTACAAAGTTCTCCATTGTTTGTCAAGCTCCGTCTAAATATATGTTTGGCTGTCAGGCGATATTTTTGGAGAGGGGTGGGGGAAGGGGATTGTAGGAAGGGGTATAGGATGGGGGCTATTATGTGGGCTGTTTGTGCAATGTCATGGGAGACGTCATTGGGAAATAGTAGGCGAGAAGAAGGCGGGAAAGCTGTTGTATGAGAGGGGTGCTCACTGAAGAAGGATAATGTGATAGGTCTGCTGACAGAGCCGATTGTGAGGGTGCGGGACCACGCATCATCCTCCTTCCATCCCCTTTTACAGGTTTGCAATGTTGGACAATTCATGATGAAGGCATTCAAGATGCTAATCCAAAATATATATCTTAGCTGCTAATAAGAAGACAAACATGCTTGTTATATAAACATGCATGCCTTAGAAATGTCTAACCCACTTTGTATAAACGACTAACGGATTCATCACCGTACCGTTGTTGGTACATTCTTAATTAAACCGTTCCCTTCAAGATTCTAAAATTCACATAGACTTTGTACAAAAACCCTTCCGGTTCCCGTAATCAATATTTTTACACAGACGTTGAGATGAACGTGGGATATTATTCATCATGCAATAATCAAGAGATCACCCTAAAAGATTTGGCATTGTATTTCAATAAAAATAATATACAAATCGAACCTGGTACCTGCGGGTTCGTTCCCAGTGATGTGACACACTGGGCACATTCCAACATGTTGAACCTTATATTATATAACATTTAGTGAAAATTGTATTAACTTTTGCTAGGCTGACTTTTAAAGATTGCAAAGAATCACACACAAGTATGATATACTTCATATCACAATGCCGATGACAGTAGAGATGTGCACATGCAAGATTGAATAACACTTGATTTCAAAACACTATTCTTACTATTCGTAATCTCCCCCAACACAAATAAATTTAGATAAACCATAATCAGGGTCTTCTTTGAAATAAGATTATTGCCGCCAAGTGTCTAAATTTGCTTTAAGCAGAAATATTAAACCATAAAGAAATAGTCGAGTAAAGATGGCATATCACTGCGCAGTTGTATCAACATTATAAGTCATAAATACAATGTAAATAGTCTATTAAAGGGGTAGTTTAGTTTTGGTAAGGCTGAACTTTAGTAGCCAAAACCTGCACAGTAACATTATAAACTAATAGTTATAACTCCACCATGCTCGAAAGGTATACAAAATTACAAACGACCAAGTAAAACGCCTGTTATCATTCAAAAAGAGCCATCAAAACACAAGAGGGCGCTTTTTTAAAAGGCATTGGTTTCAACCATTTTCAACCAAAATTATGCATGTGATGTTTTGTTGATATAATGATTAAATAGCGAGATCATCAACAACCATTTAAAAAACGCTTTTAAATTTTTTTGAAAAAGTGCAAGCATTTAAAAAAAAAAATCAAAAAATCATCTAATTATTTGGGCCCCAAATAATTATAAGATCAGATATATTTATTGACATTTTAGCCGTTTCTGGGTCGATTTTGACCAAATAAAGTTTATTCTGCCATTAAAATTGCATGTTCTCTCAAATTCGACACTCAGTTTTTCATTACCTCACAAAGAAATTGCGATGTGCAGCGCCCTCTCTACCAAAACTAAACTACCCCTTTAAAACACCCACATACAAATAAATATTGTTTGCATTCGAAATTATCACCATTAATTTACGTCGTAACGCTGCGTAAACAGAGCCATACAAAAATGTGAACATTGTTTGTATTTTAAATACATGTTCAACTAATGCAATAAAATCAGTTACTAAAACAGATTTATGTTTTTTTTTATGAACGTCGCAAAGTTTCCAGTCCAAATGTAAATGGCTATAAAGGTCATGCTTTGTTGTTGTGTTTTTTCTAGTCGAATGGGGAAAATTGTTGAGATTTCGAGAAAAAAAAAAGGTATGGAGGAATAATTCGAGCCTCAAGCCCTTCCGGACTGCTACACGGCGAATGACTACAACGAAGCTACAACCAACACGTACTGGCGATTCTTCCCACAGACACTGCACGTGATACAATGATATAATGATACATATACGGTTGGAAACGTAACTTGTAACATTGACACACAACTTAAGACATTATCAGCTGAGGTGTTCTGGATCAGTCGAGGGGATACATATTCTGAATCGATTAACGTTGTAGCTAAGAGGGACACTGACTAGAAATAATGTACGAACCTCGTAAGGATCAACAATTAGTTTCCGGTGGAATTCGAACCTGAGACCATCGGATTCAGATTTAGGTGGTATTGTGAACTTGGTACATCATTGGTGCGAACAGTAATCCCAAGTTTCGATCATTGTACAGATTGAGATGCCATCACAGTTAGCAAGATGCAGCATAGATATCAAACATCTGGCTTGAAAATACTTTAACCAATAAAGGCTACACGCCCCTTGGGCTTCACAGGTCTCAACATGTACTGATTTAATTGTTACTTTTTACATGACATCAACCACACAATTCCTGATGGGTTACGGAAAGTAAAATTAACACTTACCCTGTAAGTTGTATTATTTTTGCATGACCAACAGTATTAATTTATTAAGACGAGTGTTCTACGAGTTAACTCAATCTCAATCACATGTTGGCGTTCCCACCCTTCTAACCTGTTTTTTTTTACTCATATATCACTTTTCTGGAGCATCCCCGGGGTTTGAATCTTATACAGACATTAAAGTGATCCCTGTATTAAAAGTGTTAGATATTGCACAAAATGACATTTGAGACTTCAATCCTATATCAACATCATTGTAAAATACAACTAAATTCTTTTTGAAAGTTTGAAAGAAAATGAACGCTGTTTACCTAGTGAAAACAAGAATATTGAGTTCATATTTTATCACCGAATACTGATGGCCTGCCGTAGATTTGTCGCAGTAATAATCGTCCGTTTGGCAATATCCGCACCCGTGTATACAGACGATATACTCATTTCGCTGCCCTGACTACCGGGATCGCGTGGCGCGCCGGCCGGGCGTGTTTAGCTACGGCAATTGTACTTTTTACCAACACCGTTGGGCAACGCTTTTGACGCTTGTATTATCAATGATAATTATTTTCATACTAAAGGGACATTTTGAAAAAAATCGATGCCTATTTTATTCTTCTTTCACCATAAGCTAAACAACACGGTAGAAGAGAAACGAGGAAGCTCCAATAATGTTTTGTGAAGTTAGACACTTTACAGGGATCACTTTAAGAAAAAGTGTGGTGTCATGATAAACCTGGCTCACTCCGTTTTAAACTTGACAAACTTCTGCCAATTTTCACATGATGATAATACATTTCATATTAAGGTTCCGATTGTAGTATAGTTTACATAGTTCTACGAAGACAAACTTGCGAAAGTGAAGGGAAAAAAGATGTAAAATGCTTCGTTTTGTAAATTATGTGTCCGGCAGTAAATAAATCGTAGTAGCTTCGTAAATTATATGGTATGTGGTTTGATATTGGTATGTGTTTGAGTGGAAATGCATACAATTCTTTGATAATTCTTTGATAATCTTCGTCAATTTCCTATCAACTGCATTTGATCTGCAGAGTCAAATTCAGTGAAGCGAGTGCATTAAGTGTAAGTGTTGATGCATTTTGTAAATTCCTAATAAATTCACACTCTAGAGAGTAGATAGCCTGGGTTACTAATTTTGGCAAGTCTGTTTTCAATAATCCAGCAAAATAAAACAATCCGTGGTTGAGCTCGTTTTATACAAACAAAAATAAAATACGGTCTTATTATCGTGCGTCGTGTAAATTCATCGCACTCTCGGGCTATGTTAGCTGTGCTTTGTGCACTCGGCTTACGCCTCGCGCACAACGCACAGCTAACATAACCCTCGCGTGCAATGCATTTACACAACGCACTCTAGACCGTGTATTATTTGTATAATATGCCTCTGACATGAAATCACTTAATCCGTTCACTGCGGGATTCTAAAATTCTCATAGACTTTGTACATAGCGCACCCGGTTCCGGTATGCAAAATATGAAGAAGTGAGTGAATACACGCCCCTTTTGGCTAAATATTATGACATGAATTTGATGATGATTTAAACCTTCACATATGGAAAAGTCGTGTGCATATACTCCACACATTTCGCACAGCGTGCTACAGCACGGGCAATGAACAGAATTTAGCCCCATTTTCTTGCGCTGTATGAAATAAAACTCTCATAGCTTAAAGTAGTTTAAACAATTTATACAGTCTCGGCTGGAATATTAATCAGTGATAAATTTCCTTTTGAATGGTACCAATTATGTCTCGTTTCGTTACTGGGAAAAGGTGGACTTTTTTCGTTGAATTTTCGGTTAAATTTGCCAGAACCACTACTTCTCTATGGGTAATTACATATTATTGGGATATATATACTCCGCACAAAAAGTTCCGCAATCGAGGTTTGCGCATTAATAACTTTTCTATTAGGTTATTACCATTAATAAATTTGGTATCATTGGAAAGCGTGAATGCTCCCCTTTACATTGATATAACATTTGCTATGAGTATTTCATCATGGAATGAGCATTGCATCCAAATGTAGGGCAAAGTCAAAAGTGAAATGTTGCAAAATGCACTGATTCTGTCAACAAAGGGCCTTCCTTTTGTTTTTGGAGATTAAAATGTGGCTTGAATGCCTATTACGTTATTACCATTCATAAATTTGGCATCATTGGAAAGCGTAAATCCTCCTCTTTACATTGATGAAACATTTGCTATGGATATTTTATCATGGAATGTGCATTACATCCGAATGTAGGGCAAAGTAAAAAATGAAATGTTGCAAAATGCACTGATTTTGTCAACAGTGTGCCTTCCTTTTGTTTGAAGATTAAAACGTGGCTTGAATGCATGACCACCTCACCCCCACACAAGTCAAGGAAGGTACTCTGTTGACAAAATCAGTGCATTTTGCAACATTTCTTTTTTGACTTTGCCCTACATTTGGATGCAATGCACATTCCATGATAACATATTCATAGCAAATGTTATATCAATATCAAGAGGAGGGTTCACGCTTTCCAATGATACCAAATGTATGAATGGTAATAGCGTAATAAAAAAATTATTAATGTACAAACCTCGATTGAAGAACTTTTTGTGCGAGGTATAGATCAAAACATGGTACAAGGACTGATAATTAGTTTCGTAGTATTTAAGACAAGAGAAACAAATTGTGTTTTTAGAAAGAGTCAAATGTGTCCAATGTTTTAGGCTCCACCCATCCCAACGACCCTGGCACCCAGACACGCATAAATTATAGGAAGGAAGTTGACTTTAAAAATATTATTCATAACGTCAATAGGGAATATATCTTTGAAAGAAAGATAGCAAATGGTACTTCAACGATTGCCAATTACGTTTGTATTATCTTAGACAAGAGTCAAATAGCAGATAGAAAGATCCAAAGTCCTCTATTGCTTTAGGTTACACCTACCTCATCTGGCTTGGCACCCTGGCCAGCACAATGTATGTGGATACAGTTGAGTTTCAAATTAGTAGTAATCATATCGTACAGCGATCAAATGTAATATTTGTTGTTGTATGAAGAGCAAAAGGGGGTACTTCACCGACTTCAAATTATATTTGTCTGTATATCTTATTTACAGGAGTTAATTGTTCTGATAGAGGGAGCCTAAGTTATGTGTTGTCTTAGGCTCCAGCTATCCCATTGGCCCAGTAACATAAAGCTGCATGGGTGGTGATGAAGTTGACTTTCAAAATATGTTATTCTGAACGCAATAGGGTATTACGTACAACGATGAAAACAGACAAATAGCAATATTCATGTTCAGAAGTACCTAAAAGTACCTAAAGTATATAACATATTGTTTCAGTTTCACTATCAAGAATAGAGTCGTTTGTACACCACGAGGTCTCCGTTGACAAGCGGTTTAAACATAGGTGTCCAAACTGAAGACACGGGATCGAGTCGTTGACATTTCAGATCATGAGATTATTTTTAATGCTTGCTTGACATTTGTATAGTAAGTTAATAATGGGTAAATGTGAGAATGTGAGCCCCTATAATAGTTTGCCTGGTTATAGTATTCGCGGGGAAGTTATGAAAGGGCATTTAAAGTGCTGGTTGACAATGTCTGCATTTTCGATGACGGAGATAATAACACTAGTAACTCTGAAGCGCTTAGAGGTGATACTCAATCATGTTATGAGTTATTAACAATTATAACAAAGTATGATTTATTATTATACAATGATACGTTGTGGCATTATTTGATTTCGAGTTAGGAGTAACATTCGCAGGTACCGAAACTTTAAGACAGATTTTTGCAATGATAGATATGAAATTGTTGTTAAAAGATGCAGCTACCTGTAGGACATTAAAATTTACATGCACAACCAAGTTCGCAAATCCTGGTAACAATATTCGGAGCTAAACATAGAGACCGGGGTTTGATTCCCAGTCAAAATATTGTTTACATTCCATATGGAACATGTAATGACGTAATGCAGTTGAAAACATTAATTTGTATCGAATCTAGAACAGTTGCCTGAATATCTTGCACGAGAGCAGCTTCATTCATATCAGGTCTGTGAACTTTATGCAGACATTGAAAGAGGAATAGTTTTATTTGAAGTGATCCCAGCTATCATATCAACCTGGCTGAGTTCCAAATGTGTAAAGTTCTGAAAAGCACTACATGATTACTGACTAATTGCTACTTGACCTCTTACTGCGCTGATACCATCGCTTCCAATTCCACAACACAAGTCATAACTCACGTAAACTGGCACTCACCGTCCATATGTACTGCATGCAGAGAGTTAACTGTGTACAGTAACGCCCCTTAATTGTATTTGTGTTTCATTATGTATTTACCGCTCAGAAATTATGACATCTTTCACGTCACTCCTTATTGGTTATGATATATGAGATGAACACTTTGCATACTATAGATATCATATTACACTTAAATCTAATATCAATATATTGTACACATTTTGTACTTGAAGTGTTACGCAATTA
This sequence comes from Echinarachnius parma, assembly GCA_037951105.1. Classification (NCBI taxonomy): domain Eukaryota; kingdom Metazoa; phylum Echinodermata; class Echinoidea; order Clypeasteroida; family Echinarachniidae; genus Echinarachnius; species Echinarachnius parma. The sequence continues at coordinate 24,238 of JBAMJV010006268.1, read as the reverse complement.
TCAGTCGAAGCTGCATGCGCTCCCGCCCAATTCAGTATTGTTCCCGCTATTTATCTGTTCATGTATATTCTTCTGGCGGCAAAATACGTTCTTCATTTCATCTCAAGACCAAGGGGTATACAATTATCGTCCTCCGATTTCATCATAAATGCAACGATGTCATAGGAGAATTGAACACCATGAAGTAAATTCCCCTTCGCATGTTCTGCTGCAGTACCCATCCTGAACTATATTAATAATCAAATACAACGTTTCAAACTTTAGTGCAAGTATTCTAAATAGGTTTGATAATCTAGGTTTTGATAATTTGACAACAATGTGTTATGTTTGTGGCACTCTCTGAACTTGATTAACAAAATAATCCAGACTTGAATGCATCATTACGATGTTTCCTTCAAGAAGGTTTATCCAATACTTCTTCGCATTTTTTTCTTGATGCGACACGCTTAACTTTGTTGCAGTAATTCTGGGTTCGCTTTTACGCCAGTGTAATCTGACTTGCTTAATTGCTGTTCTGCTCTTTAGTAATTGTTTAATGACGAGTAGGTGACAAGTAGTTAGTGCAGTTTTGAGAGTAGACTAGTTGTGAGTTCTACGCACGTAGCCCGCTAGGTAGCGCCACATTAATGTGACATAGACAAATCACCCGAGTAAAGTAGATTCAATTGATTTGTACAGCCATAGAGCTTTTTTTTGTGTACGAATATAATAATGTGCTGTATTTCACTGTGCCAAGAACAAACGGGTTCCTTCCCACTTGTATGGTGCATGTTAAGAAAGGTATGTAGTCGTTCAATTGAAATTAGGATGTATAAGTATGACCATAAAATAGATTGTCTTACGCACATACAGTAGACAATTCTTAGAATCTGTACCATGTAAAATAAACACAACTCTGCGATTTGTCATAACCATGTTTTAATGTTGCCTTTTAGTACATAATTTTATCTGTCACATATCTGTCACATGGACACAGTGTTTGCAACATGTTATACTTAAATATTTATATATCAGTTTTATTGTGGCAAAACTATTAGGTTGAAATATACAGAAACAATATCGTTTAACCTGTTTATCTGCGTCATTTCATGTCAATTTGTACCAAGAGTGCATCCTTACTTCAATGATAACAACCACGTGACGGTTATGCAACATGTTATGAATGACAAGTAGGTCAATACTTTTTCTTGTGTGAACGATGCACCTTTGTCAATCGATTCGTTTCCTTAACAAATCATTTTACAACTTTGTTTATAGTAATTGCATAAATGAAAAGTATTATATTATCCAATACGGCATTATTGAGTGCCCTATTTTAGTGTAAATTGAGAACTACTTTCTGCTGCTGGATGTAGCAAGTGTTTACGGTGTAATGATCATATACACCACCTTCCATGAATGATTCAATTGGTAATACTTATACTATAAAACAATACGACAGGGTTATAATGCACTAAACACTTTCCAATCTATGTAAATATGTTCTTATTTGTATCGTAAATGTTGTATATATTGTTTATGATATGAAACCGAGTAGAGTAGTCCTTTATATTGACACTTAGTTGCTGCAACTTATTCATGGGGGCTAATGCAAGCCCCTATACGACCGTGCAATAAATCTGACTTAGGAGTAATATTATATAATTATTTGCGTTATGTCTTTCTTTTTGCCAATTGTGAATGATTTCGTGACGGTTAAATAATTGGAACAAGCATTGCACAAATGTGGATAGGGGTAAATAAGACGAAGGTAAAGAGAGAAAGTAATACAGTAAACTTGTTAGTTTTATTTTCGGTCAGTCTTTAACTTGAATTCATATGAAATCTATAGTACAGGTGGAAGAGCTACCACTAAAGGATATACAAATGCTAGTTAGAAAAATCCTGCATACAGCATTTATTTTATATAATTTTTCATATTTTATTTTTGTTTGGATTTAGCGCCTTTTGCCAGAAATAAGTGATTTAGCGCCTTTTGCCAGAAATATTTTGACTGTCAATACTGAATTGTTCACTGAAAATAGTATAACAAGGGTATTAAATGATAAAGAATATTAACTCAACTGTACATGAATCATAGCAGGTCCCCACCCACAAACCACAACCGCACACACACACACACACAACACGCACACACACACACACACACACTTTTTTTTTTTTTTTAAAGAATTGTTTTTATTCCTCCAAATGATAATACAGATAAACATCAAAATAATATTAACATTTACATTATTACAAATATTTTCAAATGAACAGTATACAAATTTTACATCAATATTCGTAAACAAACAAAAGATGACATTTGCATTTTCTAATACAGTAACTTAACTATTATATTCTAAACGTAAACTGCTAAATCTCATCAGATTTAGTCGTACTAAAATAAGCAAAAGCCCTTCCTCAATAAACAATATACTGTAATAATTAATCATGATTCACTAAAAGAAAGATAACCATACTTTAAAAAAACAAAAACAAAAACAAATGGAGGTTATTTTCTAATAAAGTAATGTAACCTTGCTACATCTCTCACTCTACTCACATTCATCCAACCAAATCACACACATACACACACACACACACACACACACACACACACATACACACACACATCCTCACGTCACATTCATTTCCGGTGCATCTGCTCGCATGTCCGTTTAAAGCAATCAAATCAAATTAATATTTAACTGTTCCCACTTTTGTAAGTGTAAACTCAATTTTCCCCTTTTCATCGCTAACCTTTTTTCATCTTCCTTATAACCCAAAATAATTTTTATTACTCTTTGTAGCGATGGGAGAGCCCCTTGTATTCTTGAGGAAAAAATAATATATTTCAACAAGAAAATGATAGAGTTACATGCCTTAACTCTACTAGTTTGTCCTGGTAAACCCAAAAATATTAAATTCCAATCTCCGATTCTTATTTCTTTTAATTGTAAATGATCAACTATTTCTAACCAAAATTGTTGAACTTTTATACAATACAAAAATAAATGTGAATAGGTCTCCACCTCATCCCGACAAAAGGAGCATAAATTATCTAATGCAAAACCAAATTTATAAAGGTTTTCTTTTGTATAAATAGCACCATGCAATAACTTAAACTGAAATTCTCTTTGTTTACCGCATAAAATTGAACTTTTAACCCGTAAAAATATAGCTTTTACTTCTTCATAAGTATAATTATTTTGACCCTGTCCGCTCCGTATTTGTAATCTATAATCTTGTTGAAACTGTATAATAAAAGTATCATATATTTTTCTTGATTTTATCTCAGACAGTGTCTCTATGTTACCTAATATCTTAATTTTAATATCAAAATTATTACTATAAATCTCCATAAATTCCCCATCTTTCCACTCCTTTGGCATTGCCATAAATATATCATAAATCCTAAGTAAGCCTTTACTTTGTATACCCAGACCCCAAAAATACGGAGTAGATTTTAATTCATTTCCATCAATCATATCAAATACTCTACTTATACCTTTCTGAAATAAGTCGCTATCAAAAACCATTCTATTCCTTAAACAAATGTGCCTATTATTAAATATAATAGGATTCATCTTATTTCCTTCATAATGCCTACATATATCAAGCTCTTGCCATACTTTCAAAATATCTTTATAAAATTGCGGCATACCCTTCAATTTCATCTTTCTCCAATCATAATCACACAAAAATATAAAGCGTCCTCCATATTCCCTAGCAAAATAATCAAAAGATAATTTCCAAGCATACTCTTCTTTTCCATCAAGTAGGCGTTTAAGCCACATAACCCGTTGAGTTTTAACAAATGTAGCATAACAAGTCATTCTAAGCCCTCCATATTCATAGTCCTGATATAAAATTTTCCGTTTAATTCTATCTTTACCCCTCCAAATAAAATCAAAAGAAATTTTTTCAACTTCTTCCAAAACCCAATGTGGGACTGATATGAGAGAAGATACATAATTAAATTTCGAAAGAGCGTAGGTTTTTAATAATTGAATTCTACCCATAATTGTCAGGTCCCTTTGTTTCCACCATCCCAATAAACGTTTCGTCTTACTTAATATTTCCTTATAATTCAAATCCTCTTTTTTTTTCACATTCCGTGCAAAATAAACCCCTAAAATTTTAATTTCCTGTACTAAATTACCAAATTCTAAATTGTCATGCCTTTCAGATTCCTTTCCCAACCATATAAAGTGCGTCTTCTCTTTATTAACTTTTAATCCACTTATTGCTTCAAAATCTTCAAAAATTATTTTTAACCTATTCACAGAATTTATATTTCGTACAAATATCGTAATATCATCTGCGTACAATACCTGTTTAATTTCCTTATCCCCAAGTTTAATTCCTTGAATATCATTGTCCTTTCGAATAAAAATAGCAAGTGTTTCAATTGCTATAACAAACAAATATGGCGAAAGAGGATCACCCTGTCTTACTCCCCTTTTAATATCAAAATACCCAGTTGAATGACCCCCATTCATAACGCAACTACTAATATCATTATATAAAATCTTAACCCATGAACAAAATGTTTCTCCAAAACCAAATGATTCTAATGCTTGATATAAAAAGGTATGTGAAATGGAATCAAATGCTTTCTCAAAATCTACTGCAACTAAATATCCAATAGATTGGTCTAAAGAATGAAAAAACATATCATCTATCAGACGTACTGCTTCCCCTATATTTCTATCTTTAACATATCCCACTTGATTATAATGTATAATTTCCCCCAACACCTCCTTAATTCTTTTAGCTAATACTTTTGACAGTATCTTGTAATCAACATGTAAAAGAGTTATTGGCCTATAATTCTTAACATATAAAATATCTTTACCCTCTTTCTCTATTAACGTAATTACCCCTTGCCTTTGCGAATTCGACAACATCTTTCTATCAAAAGCCTCATTTAGTGCATCCACCATCATTCCACACACACGCACACACACACACACACACACACACACACACACATACACACACACACATACACGCTCGCACACACACACACAGACGTGGAAGGGGATAAGGAAAGGAAAATTATATTGCTGATGATGATGATGATGATGATGATGATGATGATGATGATGATGAGGATGGTACAAACATGATGATGACGATGATGATGATGATGTTGATGATGATGATGATTTTGATGATGATGATGATGACGATGATGATAATAATGATAACTTGATGATGATTATGATGTCAATAAATATGATGATGATGACCATGAATATTCAGATGATGATTATGATATTGGGGATGTTGATGTTGATGAGTAGGTGGATGTAATGCTGATAACGATGATGGCGGTGATTGTGGTGGTGAACATCAGTGTAGATGATGGTAATGATGATGATTGTCACATATTGTGTACATGTTGATAGAAAAAACTATACTGATCCCTATCATAATGTTTACCATACTTTTTAAGATGTTACTGATAACATTATTTGACTATCTTTTAAAAAGAAAGTGTATGCATTTCCGCCAAAACATTCGTTTATATTTCGCCAATAAATAACTTGCTTTTTAATGTCAAGGTTTGGTCTTTCCCTATCTTCTACCCCCCTTCCCCCTTCTCGCAGTACGTACGCAAGCAATTACATATCAGAGCAACTTGCCAGTATGATATTTGGCTATTTACACACAATAGATAGACAAATCAAATTGTATTGTACTTCAACTTTTTCAAATAAAGACGTCTTATATTTACCCGGCTACTTTGGCCTGCATAATGCATATGCACGGACGGTATCTCTTGACTTTCATTTTTTTCGTAGTTTCTAAGACAAGAGAGACAAATTGCGTTCATAGATATAGTCAAAGGTGTCCAATGTTTTAGGCTCCAACTAGCCAATCGACCCAGTCACCTAGGCCCGCATAATTGATAGGGATGAAGTTGACTTTCAAAATATTATTCATAACGTTAGACGGTCCAATATATGTAATATACATTTCGGAGAAAATAGAAAAATTGCACTTCAACGATTGCTAATTACATTTGTATTATCTTAGACAGGAGTCTACTAGTACTGATAGAAAGATCCAAAGTCCACTATTGTTTTAGGTTACACCAATCTTATCTGGCTTGGCACCCTGACCAGCAAAAGATATGTGGATACAGCGGAGTCTAGAAATAATAATCATACCGTACAACGGTCGAATACAATATTTGTTTTTGTATGAAGGGCAAATTGAGGAGGGTACTTCAACGACTTCTATTTCGATTCGTCTGTATATCTTATAAAGAGGAGTTTATTGTGCTGATAGAGAGAGCCAAAGTAATCTGTTGTCTTAGGCACCATCTACTGTATCCCATTGACCCGGGAACCTATAGGCTCCATGGATGGGATGAAGTTGACTTACAAAATATGTTATTCTGAACGTAAAAGGGTATGCACAGCGATAAAAACAAATCAATAGCATTATTCATAATTAAAACAGCTAGCTACTTATTGTTGTTGATGAAATATTCAGTTCAACTGTTCAATATAGTATAGTCTTCTGTAAACCATTGAGGTCTACGTTGTTAAGGGGTTTAAGCGTAGTTGTTAAAAACGGGGGATACAGGATCGAGTCGTGGACCGATTTCAGATTATGGTATGATTTGTTTCTTGTTTGACATTGTTATATTCAGTTGATTATGGGTAAATATGAGAATGTAAGCACCTATAATAGGTTGCCTGGTTAGAGTATTCCCCGAGGAGTTATAACAGTGCATTTTCCCTATAACCGAGATAATAACACTCTAAAACGCTGATGATGCACAATCATATAGGCGCAAAATAAATCGAATTTATAGGTATGTTGGTATAATCATAATTATGGTTTGATTAATGCAGTTATAGTAAATACATATTTATCCAAGCTTGGAGTTCAATTTGTAGCTACGTAAACTTCAAAAGAGATTAATACAATGAGAGACATGCATATGTTGTTTGAAACTACTCGGCTTTAGACGACAGCTAACTGACATTCCAACCGTATAAACAGAACCAAGTGGTCATTAAGTTTTGGAACTCAAACTAGAGACCAGGGTTTGATTCCGGTTAAAGCATTTTGTAAATTCTTAATTATTTCCATAATATGAAACATGTAAGGACTTACATATTGCTGGCTTAAAAATGTATCGAATATAACTGGTGCCTGATTATCGTGTATGAGAACAGCTTCTTTTCCAGGTCAGCAAAATGTTTTAAGAGATTGAAGGAGGACGATTAGATATGTTTGTTTGAAGAGACCCCAGATATCGTAGCCCACTTCCAAGTTCTGTAAACATTAAATTACAGACAAATTAACATCTTACTTTGCTAAACTTGTTGCATAAAATACGGAGGGCGATTGCAATCTGTGCAATTTATGTAGATATTGGATGAGGAAGATCGGGGATGTTTGTTTGACGAGACCAATACATTATAACCAACCTGGCTCACTCCCATATTTGATAAACTTTTGCAAAGCATCACATGATTATTGACTCCTTGACCTCTTACTGCGCTAACATTTACATACAAATTCTACAACTCATAATGCACGTTAACACGCACTCACCGTCCGTAGACGCTGTATGCAAAGAGTTAACTATACGCTACACGCCTCTTTATTTGTTTTTGTTTATGATCTGATTTACCGCTGACAAAGTAAGACATCATTCACGCTATCCTGATTGGTTAGGAGATATGCAATTAACCCTTTACCCCTTAGAGATATCATGTTGCTCTGTAGATTTGTATAAGTATAATATAGTACATGTGAACAACAAACGCGTGAAGAGTTCAGCAAAATCTCAGTCGACGCCGCATGCGATCCCGCCCATTGCATCAGTGTTTCCGCCATTTTATATGTTCATGCAGGCGGCCTAACAAATTGTATTGCTCATTTCAACCGAAGACCAACGCGTGAAGGGTTGTCAAATTATAGTCCTGCCTGTGTCATCATCGATAAATGCAACATATTCGAAGGAATTTTAAAGAAAACCAAAGAAGTTTAATTCTTCCTCGCATTTTCTTTTGGAGTTTTTATTATCAAATATCGTACTTTCAACTGCACTGCAACTAGTCCAAATGTGTTTGATAATCTGAATGTCTACATTACTGTTATATTTCTGAGACTCTCTAACTCAATTTTGATTAACACATCTAGACTTTAATGAAACATTTTGAAGTTGCGTTGAACAAATTAAAGGGTGAACTAAATACTTCGTCACATTTTGATTCAATGCGACACGCTACATTGTATTGCAGCTCAACTGGATATGCTTTTATGCAAATGAATTCTGGATGTATTAATTGCTGTTCTACTGTATGATATCATGATCCCGACCAGATAGGCAAAACCTTTGGAAATCAACGAGTTTGCAGCTGACCTGGCGACGGTAAGCATATTCCTGCATATTGTCTTATTCTGTCGTGTACTCAGTGATTTGGTCAGTGATGTGCGTGTAGTAGTCTGTTTGTTTGCTTGTTTTTGTTGTGTGTTTTGTATGTGTGTGTTTTGTTTTGTGTTGTTTGTATGTTTGGTGGGAGGGGGGAGGGGGGGGGGGGGGGGGGGGGGGTCCGCCATGGAATAATTCAAATACAAGTTTAATTCGCGAGCAAGTGTATGTTTGGTGTATGAAAGAAAATAATAGATATATCTTTAGAGAATAATCTCTCAAAATCAGAAGTCGAATTTATGAAGTTATGCTTTTATACGTAATGTTCCATCTTTTAAGGACAAATAATTGGATTCTGGATAGGGGAAGCAATATGATTCCTTTAGCTATTACATTTATAGGTTAGCGATGCATTTTCCCCCTTGAATTTTCAAATACTATTTTCCTTTTTACATTCTTGGATTATATTGATTCCGGCTTAGCAATGTTGTTTCGCTATGAAATATACGACTTTTCTTTGAAGTCGATGGACGTATGTTTTTCTTCGTACAACTATTCCACAACTATGCTGTTAAATACAAGTAATTTAGTTTATAAACTTCTGTTCTTGGAACTTTGGTTACTGGATAAGTAAGTGTCACCGCAGACTGCACGACCACATAGTATAGAGCTGAATAAATTTGGAACATGTTAAAGGGGTAGTTTAGTTTTGGAATAGAGGGCGCCGCACATCACAATTTTCTTGTGAGGTAATGACAAACTGAGTGTCGAATTTAGGAGAACATGCAATTTTAATGGCAGAATAAACTTTATTTGGTCAAAATCGACCCAGAAACGGCTGAAATATCAATAAATATTTCTGATCTTATAATTATTTAGGGCCCAAATAATTAGATGATTTTTAGAAAAAAATTAAATAATGCTTGCACTTTTTCAAACATTTTCAAAAGCGTTTTTTAAATAGTCGTTGATGATCTAGCTATTTAATCATTATCAATAAAACATCACATGCATAATTTTGTATGAAAAATGGTTGAAACCAATGCCTTTTTAAAAAGCGCCCTCTTGTGTTTGAATGGCCCTTTTTTAATGATAACAGGCGTTTTACTTAGTCGTTTGTAATTTTGTATACATTTCGAGCATGGTGGAGTTATAACTATTATTTTATAATGTTACTGTGCAGGTTTTGGCTACTAAAGTTCAGCCGTACCAAAACTAAACTACCCCTTTCAGTTGTATTTTAATGAAGTCATGATCATACGCGTGGATAAGATACGTGTAGTCAAACCTTCATACTCAATTTAATCCTGTATGAGAATAAGTTCAAGGACAAAGTTCTTGATAAGAATCGATAAGGACAAATAGAGTGCATGAGACGAATCATTGGAACTTAACTTTGGCAATATGGTAAAAAGTTTTGAGACAGTCGACCATTTTTCCAAAATGGACCATATACCCAAAATTATTGATTTTATTTCAATGCTGGCACTATCTCTTAGTCTTATATGACTCTACAGTCTGTTCGGACGTTCATGAAAACACACCTGACATCTTGTGTTTAGGCACACATTTCTCTCAGGGGTTGGTGGCGTCTTTTGCCTGAATATGTTTCCTTCCTGATTTTCACCTGACAATCAAACAGACATACACAACAAAAAACATGATCTTCGCCTAATTGATGCCCTTCAACTATACAATTTGTATAGCTTGGTCCGCAAATAAACAACATTTTGCAAAAATATGAGACTGATTCGCCCGGAAATGACGTTTTGTTGCCCTACCAAGACATTGAATTATGATACTACCTCGCCGGAATGTGACATTGATTTCACCGAATATGACACAGTTTTATGCGAACTGTAGGTGTTTTGTTTCCATATGGCCTCTTTCAAAACTCATTGGCAACCTGCAGTACCCATCCCCCTCCTCCTCCTACTACGACTATGTTTTACAAATATATCCGACTTAACGTCACGGTCAAAAAGGAGAGGGCACCATGAACAAAGCCAAATGGTAATTTCGGAGATTCTGATCATGGAATAATACTATTTTTATGATTACAAGCGTCAGAACAGGTCAATTGTTATGTCGTGACCAAGCTACTCCAACTGTACATGACATGTTATTCCTCCGAATCAGCTTGATGTGTTTACCAAACAGGGATTAATGTATATGTAATACGGCAGTATGATTTCATTGGTGCAGTCTTTACAAACGTATGGTTAACACATTCTGATTAATGATCAGTGTTCCGTTCCAGTTTAAATTATCCTCCCTTCCTTCACATTTTTGTTAAGAGATAATGAAAAGTTGAGTGTAAAATTTGAAAGAGCATGATATTTTAATTACAGAATAAACTTTTATTAATCAAAATCGGTTCAGAAACAACTGAAATATATGAACGTAACAATTTATAATTAATATGGGGCCCCACATGTATTATATAATTTTGAACCAACCGTTATTGTTTTTCTTTCAAAAATTGTAAAAAGAAGTTTTCTTTATAGTTGTTGATTATCACCATAGCTTATTACTATTTGTACGAACCATTACATGCACAATATTTTATGTTAAAGCCCAAGATCAGTTTCGGGAAAGTAGCCGAATACATCTAAATGTATCAGTATTGTTGAATATGTATTGAAATAGGGCTTGTGTGGTAAAATCCGAACCAAAACATCGTTAAATACAGAAATATCGGAAGTATGAGCGAACCGCCACGTGGACAACCGCGTGGTCATAATACACGTAGCGTATGGGCGATTCCTCGTTGGCGATATCTATTTCATTGAAATAGATATATAATTTCGCAAATATATCAATTAGTAGGCGGTTTCTTGGCCAAATTTGGATAAACCTATATTAGTATAATTATATTCTTTCACATTATTGGTCATAAGAGCTTCCATTGCATTTTTTGAGAGGGGGGGCGTTTCCAAAACTGATATTTACCTTTAAGACACAGATATTTTAAAAGTTTAAAGCCCGATACCAGTTTTGAAAAAGTAGCCGAAAACATCTATATTGATCAGTATTGCTGAATAAGTATTTAAATAGGGCTTGTGTGGTAAAATCCGAACCTAAGCATCGTTAAATACTGAAATATCGAAGTAATCTAAAACCCGTCCGTTAAATGTATACATCAACCGCCCGTTCGCAACTTTCCGCGCCTGTAGCGCTGGGCTGGAGATATCGATAAGCTGGGGACAAGCCCGTAAAGCGAACTCCTCGTGTAACGCACGCGGTTATTTGCAGGTAGCGTATGCGCGATTCCGCGTTGGCGATATCAATGGTACAGCAGATCAATTTTTAATTTTGCAAATATATCAATTAGTAGCCGGTGTAACAGGGATTATTGTCCGGCCAGGGATAATTGGCAGTGACGTCATCATGGACAGAAATCTCTTGAAATCCCCCCAAAAATATAGGGATTTCTGTCCACGCTCAGGGATTTTTGTCCACTTCATTTTTCCTTTGTGACGTCATGTGACGTGTGGACGTACAATTCACATCCGATCCTACACACGCAGTAAATGCCAACGACAAGCACCGAGATGTCCATAAACAGGACAGAAAATAAGAATGAAATTTGTATCATTTAGCAAATGTTACTGATAACTTGACCAATAATATAAACATCTGCCAAAATATGAATGCAGAACGGTACAACAGTCATTCATTCTAGTATTATGAGCGTTTTTTCTGGGCGCTTGTCACGCGTTGTTGGGTTTGACATTTGAAGTGACTCTGCACTTGCAGGCAGACTGCACAGAGCTAGAGCGCCCTACGTTGCGGCGTCGGAAGTCACTGCGTACAGCCTCACATCACCTGCTGCATTTCGGCTCGAAATTTATAACTTTACCGTGCGTCTGCCCATATTCGCCAGACAGATTTGTTGAAGCAATTATTTGTCGCAATATTGATTTTCGTACCCCAGTATAACTGTACACATGGAAGAAGCAACTATTGTCATTTATTATTCGAGTCTATTTCAGTATAGAAATGACGTTGATTCATTAAAAATCTAAGCTGCATATACAGAGCCATAAACAATATACTCAAATGTGTCCAATGGTTTATGCTCCACTCATCCCATCGACCCAGACACCCAGGCCCGCATAATTGATAGGGATGATGTTGACTTTTAAAATAGTAATCATAACGTTAAACGGTCCAAAATATATAATATATCTTCGATATAAAGATAACAAAATGACACTTCAACGACTGCTAATTGCATTTGTTTTATCTTAGACAGAAATCAACTAGTGCTGATAGAAAGATCCAAAGTCCTCTATTGTTTTAGGTTACACCCTTCTCATCTGGATTGGCACCTGGCCAGCAACATTTATGTGGATGCAGTTGAGTTTCAAAATATTAATCATAACGTACAACGAGCAAATGCAATGTTTGATTGTGTATGAAGAGCAAAGAAGGGTACTTCAACGACTTCCAATATTAGATTCGTCTGTATATTATACAGGGTTACTGTTCTGATAGAGAGAGCCAGCGATTTATATGTTATTATTAGGCTCCAGATTTTCCCATTGACCCGGGAACCTAAGGCTGCATCGATGTGGATGAATTTGACTTTCAAAACATGTTATGATTAACGTATAAGGGTATTATGCACAGCAATGAAAACAAATAAATAGCATCATTAATGTGCAAAACAACTAGCTATAATTGTTTTTGATGAAATATTCAGCTCCATATTAAAATGTATAGTACGTTAAAAACCATTATAGTCTCCGTTGATAATTTTTTTTAAAGGACAATGATAGCCAGACAAATTGTTGTATGCATTATATTACACCACATAAGATGAATAGTCCCTGAAAATTTGAGCGCAATCGGTCAAGAAATATGAAAACTATGGCTCTTTGCAAAAAGCTATTCATTTATGCGAGTGACTCAAATTGGCAACACACTCTGGCAAAGTTGTGGACTACTCCCCATACATTTCGTACACAAAATTTAAACTGTCTTACATTTTCTCAAAATGCATGTTTACCTTTCGTTTGAGTTCAACATAATTTGTTTGTAGAATGCATTGATACATAACCAATCTTGAGTTGGGGGAGAGGGGGGGGGGGGGGGGGGGGGGGGGGGGGGGGGGGGGGTGGGGGGGGGGGGGTGGGGGCTAAAAATGTGGGGGTTCCCCATCTGCCATAGGAGTAGTGGGCATAGTGAGGGGGGGGGGGGGGGGGGGGGGGGGGGGGGGGGGGGGGTGGGGGGCTGTGACTTTCAGAGATAACTCTCCTAATCTCTTCAAGTATATACAACCAACATTTGGCTTGGGTTTTATTGTCCTTTATGAACTGATTTCAGGCCATACGATTATTATTTAATGTGTGTGTAATTGTTTGATTTTTTTTTTTTTGTAATGTATTTATTTATTATTATTATTATCATTTATATGTTAATTATTTTGTTATTTATTTATTTTATTTTTTTATTTGGGGGGGGGGGGGGGGGGGGGTATATGTTGCCTTTTTAGTACATATATTTCACATATCTGTGTATGCATATTACAGTATTTGCAACATGTTGTATTGTAATATTAATATTCTGACCATTCAGGCAATGAGAATTAAGGGGTTTCAGGGACGAGCACCGTCTAGGGTTTTCTATAGCTCAGTCGGAAGAGCACCAGTCTAGCAATCTGGAGGTCTCGGGTTCGAATCCCGTTGGAATCCCATTTTCATTGCCTTCTTTTAATCACAATATATTTCTGGTCAGTTTCTCTATATGTTTGAAGTAATATTAATATATCATTTATATTGTGGCATAATTATTAGGTTGAAATAGACAGAAACAAAAGGTTTAACCTGTTTATCCGCGTCATTTCATTTCAGTTTGTACCAAGAATGCATCCTAGCTGTAATGATAACGACCACGTTATGGTTATGCAACATGTTATGAATGACAAGTAGGTCAATACTTTTCTTGTGTGAACGATGTACCTCTGTCAATCGAGACGTTTTCTTAACAAACCATTTTACAACTGTATTTATAATAATTGCATAAATGACAAGTTTTCTATTATCCAATGTGGCAGTATTGAGTGTCCTGTTTGATTGTAAATTGAGAGCTACTTTCAAGGCTGCTGGACGTAAAATGTGTTTACGGTGAAATGACAATAATATGAAGGATTCCATTTATAATTACTGGTAATATATAACACTATGACTGGGTTATAATATAACCCGCCACTAAACACTATCCAACCTATGTGAATATGCTCTTATGAAACCGAGGAGACTAGTCTTATATATTGACACTCATTTGCTGTAACGAATTCATGAAGGATATTGCAAGCCCATACGACCGTGCCATACTTATACAGTAAGAGTAACTATACTGGTTTGTGTAATGTCTTCTTTTTGAATAATTGTATAATTATTTCGTGACGCCTAATTAATTCGAAAAATAATTTAACAAATGTGGATAGGATTTAAAAAAAAAAGTGTTATCGAGACGATGGGGGTATATAAGGAAAGGAATATGATGTTGATGATAATGATAATGATAATGATGATGATAATGATGATGATGATGATGATGATAATGATGATGAAGATGAAGAAGAAGATGATGATGATGATGATGATGATGATGTGGATGATGATGATGACCTCTGATGATGTTGATAGTGATGATGATGATGATGATGATGATGATGATGATAATGAAGATGACGAAGAAGTTTGAGATGATGATTTTGATATTGGTGATACTGATGATGATGATTATGTGGATGTAATGCTGATAACGATGATTGTAGTGGTGAACATCAGGGTAGATGATGGTAATGATGATGATTGTGTTAATGATGATAGTGAACGACATGGTGATAGCAACTATTACAATGATTACGATACATTTGAAGATGATAACGGAAACTTTGCTGATGATAAAGATGATGATGATGGTGATGATCACGAACTAACTGCTATTTGACCACCGTTTAACATATGATATTAACCACCTTTTTGTTTAAAGAATGTGTATACATTTTTGCCTAAACATGAGCACTTATTTCGTTTGCTCATTAGTTTATGATTGGACTAATTTAAAGATAACTTGTTTTGTAAAGACAAGGGATGGCCTGTTCACCCCCCCCCCCCCCCCCCCCACCCTTCCCTCGCAATACGTACGCATGCAGTTACATGCATATCTGAGCAGCGTTCCATAATGATTTGAGGCTATGTACACACACACACATAATAGATAGGAAAAATCAAATATTATTGTACTTCAACGTAGTAAAGATAAAGTCCTCTTATCGGTATAGCCGGCTTCTTTGGTCTGCATGTGTATGGAGAGGACCTTGACTCTTAAAGTATTACGCATGACTAGCTCGGCCGTCATCTGGCAAAGAGGCGTATCTCGAAAATAGGCCATTTTTTTTTTATTGCCTACTTGGGGTTTTTGAGGTCAAAATTTTCATTGGGCCAAATTTCAGAAGAGCTCGAGTTATAGTTTCTGAGATATCGGGGGCCCTCTGTACCCGATTGCATAACTATCGTCGTATTCTGTACGGCAAAAGGGCGTATCTATACATACGCCCCTGTCTGTGGAAATCTTGTTGGTTTCTGCTCGGTATCCGTCTGTCAAAAGGATGTATGTTGACATACGCCTTTGGCAAACAAAAAACGTCGGAAAATTTGCGATATATTTTAGTTAAAAGGATGTAAGTATAGATACGCCCTCGTGTAATTTCAACGATGGTGCAGGAAATGATACCGCATGGCGGATGATTAAATGCCGGATCGGATCGGATGCATGCGACGCGTACGTCTGAAAAATCACCGGATCCAACATTACGTTGCATACTTTTGTGCATTTCAACAAACGGCGCACAAAACACCATGACCCTGGACCATGACGCCTCCAAATTACACTGAAAATCTGGCCAGCTGATCGAACATAAGGTTTGTATAAATACTCTGACTTTTACTTTTATTGTATTTTACGATGGCCAATGTACCGATGTTCTTTTATGACAAACTCGTTCTATTCTTCTCTACACATTTCTCATGCACTGCACTGCACGCTACAAGTAGGCGTAGTTGCCAGGGAACTTGGCCGGGCCCGGTCCGGGGGATAACCCGGCCAGAAAAGGGACAGGCCTAGGGCTGACTTTGAAATTAGATTTGCCGAGAATGAGAATGCACTGAACTAGAGTTAGCACTGAACATGTGACTCGAAACTTATAACAAACGATATAGCTGCATTTTGCTCATAAAATATGTGTATCTTGCTGTTGTTTTTTGTTTTTTTTTCACGATAATTTGACTCAAATTTTGAAATTTAAATTTAAATTTTAGAAGACTTGATTCTCGCTTTTGTTATTGTAGATCTATGAATAGTACGACTACGCTCAGCTCAGTAGTTCATTTCGAAAGACCGATTATTATCGCTCAACACACGGGAATGAGCTGAATTTAGGCCCATTTCTTGTGCGCTGTGTGTAATGAAACGTCCACAGCTTACATAAAACCATTTATGCTGTCGTGGTTGGAATATCAAACGGTCCTTTCAGTTTCAATAACAAAAGTGAATACAAATGGTATAGTTTGATATCTGAAACATTGCAGTGTTTTTGTTTGTTTGGCGATTCATACTTTGTGCACGCGCGGACAATTTTTAGATCTGTACTTTCCTCCACCAAGGCAAGGCCCTTGTCTTGATCTAGTATACGAGTATGAGCGGCACCACTCGGCCAATAGACTGCATCAAATTCATTTGCATTTTTCTTACTCTGGAATCGTTTAATCATTTTCCTTTGCCGGTTTTTTCAACTCGGCTAGATCACATTTGAGAAATTTCAACCCCAGGGGCCATGCATCATGCCCATGCGTTTGCTAGATTTTGATCACGAAATCCCTAATACTATAGTCTTGCAGTTGCAGCATAATTGCCTAAAAGTTACTCTTGTACTAGTACTACTTTTAGTAGTTAAAAGAGCTCCCGATCCCGAAAATCCGACTTTCCTTTTGATTTTGTGTTGCCTGACGGTTATGAGGACCTCCTGATTTGCCTCATCAGAAACTAATGCAAATTCAATGAATTTTAGAATGTCATGTGAGTAATTGACTATCTGTATCAGTTGAAAATACAGTATTTTAAGCCTATGTTAAGCTGTAAAAGTTTTAAATTGAACTTGTCATGACAGCAACATTGTATTGTTCATCTTTGACATCACGCTTTCTTAATTTCAAGTTTCAACCGCTGAATATACCTGATTTCATATATGTTGGTGCAAATAAATCAAATAAAAGGCAACTGATAACAAGCATACATTCATACATTTAATTTGATAACTGAGTGAGAGTTTTAAATTGATGATGAGATTCACACATGTAATGAATTACAGTCTCATTTAGTTGAACAGAAACATCAGTTTCCATGCCGGTTGCCCGATTTGGTATGATTGGGCAAGCAAACTAGTCCTTTTATGAAAAATTAACTTGCCCTACATCAATGTGTACCTGCCCCGGGCAAGTGCTACTGTCGAGAGCTGGTTTACCATTTCGTGACCCACTGGCACGGATATAATTGGTGCACGGATAGAATTGGTGCAAACTGCAAATCTTTCTCAACAAAATTTCTGCTGCATTTGTGCTACAGCAGATTGTAAGCCTATCCATGATTTTCTCCGGCTCTCCATTCCACATTGGATGAATGGAAATGGGTGTTGGTACTTATACTATAGACCAGCAGCCCAGATCCAGAGGGGTTTGGTACATCAAAAAGCCTACTGATTTCTGGACATGTATGAACATTTAGAGAGGAATGTCTTACCATGGACGACCGGACCGTATCTGCCAGGGTCTTCCCACCATCCCCGGGGCCAAGGCTCCTTTGCGGCTTGCGCCTCCAAAATATGGCCCCTGGGAAATACTCCATTGTGCGAATGTACCCTTGTTATCTGCTCACTGCGGGGTCAGGGAATCGTGAACAAAAGAAAACAACACTCGTGCATCTTGCGTTCTTCAGAAAACTTCATTTTGGCTGTTTTGAAGTACAAAATACATGTTTAATGCATTTAAGATACCGTCCCAAACATCTCTTTTAGAAATAGTTTAAATTCTTTTCTTGACTACGTTTACATTTACTTAAAGGCAAAAATTCAGAGCCCTTAATTATAAAGCTTGCCAGAATGTATCTAATTCTAAATTTGTTGATAACCAATTTGTATTTTTAAAATGAATTCTTTTTATAATTATATTATTGTTCCCACTTTTATGCATTTAGGACTAATTCAAGATCATGGAACTGATGACGGCATGAGAGCAGTTCTTCACTTTTCCAGTGGAGCAGAAAGGACAATAACAAATAAGGTATGTCAGAATGTCTATTTATGTGACACATTTGCTCATGCCACATTTTTCTTGCCCAAAGAAAAAACGTGAATACATGTAAGTACATGTTATGGCAAATGCCAGATGGGCATAAACAGTTATTGAAGTGTCCATTTTTCCATGAACATCGTACAGGCATAAAACATGTTCATTCTGTGTAGGATTCCAAACAAGTTGGTTTACCGTCCACCTTTCAAATATTTACAGGAAAAAGTTACAACAAAATATAAAAATTGCCCTGTACAATAGGTATGCCACTATTTGCCAGAACGTGATTTGCCATAGTGTTACACTTACAGCAAGCTTGCTTACAGTCTTGTTTAGTTGAAAATAAATATCAGTTGCCCGATGGGCAAGCAAACTAGTCCATAAGTTAACTTGCCCTACATCTATTTGTACATGCCCCATATATCGTGACTCAGTGGCGTAGCTACGGGGGGGGGGGGGGGGGGGGGGGGCACGGGGGGGCACGTGCCCCCCCAATAATTTCGAAAAAACAATAGAAAACATAAGGGGCCATTTTTTGAAAAAACAAAGAAATACATAAGGTGTGCCCCCCCAATAATTTTCGTGCCCCCCCCCCAATCAGTCCGACCACGCTACGCCACTGTCGTGACCCACTGGCAATGCTAGATATTGTGCAAATCTCCCTCAAAAGTTATATATTTCTGAAAATGTGTTTGTGCTGTCCAGCAGATTGCACACATCTATAGGCCTATCCATGATTTTCCCTGGCTCTCCATTCACATATGGAAATGGATACTGGTGCTTATAGACCGGTAGCGCAGAGGGTTTGGTGCATCGATAAAGCGTACTGGTTTCTGAACAATACATTAGGATGGGAATGTAACAAAACAAATAAAAATTTATATATGAGTCTGCCGGGGTCTAGGGTGGATAAAGTTGTCAAATAAGATTTCTAATTTGAGGTACCTCAACGGGATATTAGTGAATTATGCTCTCAAATTTCACATTAAAAATGTGTATTTACTGGAAATCGTACTACTCGTAGTGCAAACCCACCCACAGATTTTCATGTCATTGTTCATACATTCCAAGTCCGAGATGAAACTTGAAAGCACACATTTGAGTGACAATCTCCTGTTAAAATGTCAGTTTCCTCATGCCAATGCTCAAATGCAAAATATAAATATGAAATTTATTTGTTTTTTATTACAGCTGCTCTCCATCCAGCCAGGGCAGACCTGAATTCGACAGTGGGGCCTGCGTGGTGCCAGTTTCAACCATTGGACTGGATGAGGTGACGAATTCGGCAACCGGAGTCCCCGTCAGGACAACTTCGAGTGTCGAGTCAAACAGTGATTTTGGTCATCGTGACCATCTGGGCAGACGTAGCACCCATTTCAGCGACCGTCAGGACAAGAATGGTACCTGGGCCCAGGGGCCCGATTACGGACCAGCGATATTTACCATGGTAATTAGCATCATTGGTTCTAACTCATTGATATCAATATGCTAGAATAGTATAAAACTCAAAAGAATGTAGCAGATCACACATATACTTCCCTTACTCATTCAACCGTTAAGGCTTGCACAAGAATATTTAGAGATCAGTGGAATTAGGGCTGGTCCTGGGTCATGATCGTGCTCTCGGCCACAGGTCCGCTCATCAAGTCGGGCGTAACATCGGTTACAATCTCTGTGGGGGACGATCTGATGTACGACGCGGATGTGACAATGAGTTCGACCACCGTTATCGTCGTGAAGCGCGCTTCGACCAACCAGGCGGTGGTGATGCTGGAATTCTGCATCCTACAATTTATTCCCAAATTCTTTGAAATTTTGTTCAATACTAACTCATAGCCTAGGACACATACAAATGTCAAATTAGCACATAACATATTTGACCAGGATTAATATTTTAATGGTGCTTTTCACGTTTTAGGGGTTACTGAATTTTGTCCATGTCTTTTTTTGGTAACGCGAGTTACCAAACAGGATTCTTCTGTAAAGGTTCCTAAATATAGCTCTGTCAGTCTTTTTTGTGTTATCTAGTTAGTGCAAATCTACTTAATCCTTGGTGATAAAATCAGCCTACAGTTCGATAAAATAATGTGAGTTACTGCACATTGAAGTAGTCAATGTACCATAAAGTGTAACGCGAGTTACCGTGGAAATGCCCTTATCACCTTGAAAATTTCAAACTTAGATAAAGGAGGATCTTTTGTTATTATGGAGGAATATGGACACACCATAATACTAGTAGTGTTGATTCAACTGTAGTTTCTGTTATTAGCTGAAATAAATTTTGGTTAAAAATATGAGATTTAGAATGTTTGTATTTCCTGAATGAAGGTATCTTAATCTACCTTCTATAAAATTTGATCATCAGAAATCATGTTTAAGTATGTTTTTTCATCAAATAAAAATTACTCAGATTACAGTGCTTGAATGGGCGGCAATCTTTGAAGTGGCCCGTTTTCTCCCTTGTTTTAAAACTGCTAAAGCCATTTTCCAAATCTCTGTCACTCATTTTCATAGGGTTTGCCTTCGTCTGAATATGACAATTATGTACAATTTTAAAGGTAATGAATTTTACTGTGATGGGGGCCATCTAAAAAGTACATATATATATGCATATTTTGGTCCGAAATTTACCATGTGGTCCACCCCCCCCCCCCCCCCCCCCCAATCTCTTGGGATCGCGCGTGACTTCACCGCTCGCCGGGTAGTCTCCATCATGTGTTCAGTCGTTCCGGATCCTGCATGCAGTGCACTGCAGCCATTGCTTGCTTGAGACACGAAGCCTTGCAAACAATGAGACCCCCCTCCCCCTGTATGCATACCATACACATCGGTGCGAACCCCCCCCCCCCCTTTTGTGCGTACATACTTTGTAGATGGCCTATAACCATGTCTAAATTGCCTACGAAGGACCACTTATTGGTCTTATTGTGGTGTAAGGTCACAAATCATCTTCTAAATTACAGCAAATTTGTATATGAATTATAGTTTTAGCATTTCTGACATGATTTAAACAGAATTATGGTAACGTAACATGCTGTTCAAATTACCTTGATTACGAAATTTCTGACAGGACATACATTAAATGATCACGGTGGACGATCGTATCTTCAACTTATGGCTGTTAGGTAAAGACAAAATCCTGTCTCGTTCTCGGATCGGTAGAATTCAAAAGTCATAACAGGATCTCGGATTTATGCATTCAACTATTATTGTACTATTTTTTGTTTAAATGTACACTGATAGCAATTTGTTCATTTTAAATTTGAATCTTAGACTTAAATTTTCAATTTATCCGCATAGAGCGTACATGTACATAATATAGAATAACAGTAACATTTTCATGAATTGTGCTCTAATTTATTATTGTACCTTTTAAAAATTATTTGTTATGTATTATGTTTTTCATTTATTTTTTTCATTGTGACTTTTAGACTTAAATCTTCTAATTGGCAATACACTATTATTTTTTGTCACTGTATAAAATCAAATTGGCAACTATGCAAAAAATAGAAGACTAGTTTGGATGAACTTGGAACAATTGAGCTAACATGTAAAAATGGCAAGTTAAAATAAGATGTTGCCAATTTGGAGTTGCCAATTTGAGTGTTTATGTACTAAAATGTTGTTACTTCTTGATGGGTTAAATAACAACTGTAAATTTTAGTTTTAAAGGGGACCACGAGGCAAAAACAACACATTATTATATGTTTTTGGTACCGTTTTGTGATATCAGATACCCAACATTTTGCAAAGGGTTGTGTAATTCATAAACAAAGCAATTAATTTCCACTACTTACGGAACCACTGCTATTTCCTGGTTCCATACGGGCCAACCATTTGCGAGTGCACCAATGCTATTCACGCGCACGTTTGTAAACAATAGATTCCCGGGCGATTCGTTCGCTCTGCGCACGTTGCAATTCACCGCACACATAGCAGTCTGCGTAATTCAAACCGCATGAACGCATGCTTTAATAGCATGGTGATGCGTTTCCAATTATATAATTTTTTTCTGGAAACATATTTTTGTGAACTTGTTGATGGAATGGAATACTAAAGATGTTACCTTTCTTTAATAAGAATATTATTTTTGGGTGGTGGTACCCTTTAAGTTGAGTGAGGTTTAAAGGGCAATGAAACCCAAGCAAAATGTTGCTTTCATAGTCTTGAAGAGATTAAGAAGAATAATCTCTGAAAGTTAGAGCATAATCGGGTAAGAAACAAGAAAACTACGGCTCTTTAAAGATGTCCATTTATTCCTATGGGGAACTCAAATTGGCAACGCACTCTGATAAGTGTGTGGACAACTCCCCATATGTTTTGTACACAAATGTTCCCATTTTTACAGTTTTCTTCATGGTCACATTTTTACATTCCCCCAACTCATGATATGTTATGTATAAAAGCATTCTACAAAAACATATGTTGAACTCTAATGAAGGGTAAACATACATTTTGAGAAATTTAACAAAACTGAAATTTTGTGTACAAAATGTATGGGGAGTTGTCCACAACTTTGCCAGAGTGCGTTGCAATTTGAGTCACTCGAAGAAATACATGGCTCTTTTCAAAGAGCCATAGTTTTCTTATTTCTTGATCGATTGTGCTCAAATTTTCAGAGACTATTCATTATATTTAGTGTCTTATAGTGCATACAACAATTTGTCTGGATTTCATTGTCCTTTAAGTTTAATTTTGTTTGAAGTTTATGTGTATGTACACTTACATGTATGTAAAGCATTATTATGTGTTATATGCGAAAATGATCACTTCACGGAAATGCACGTTTTTCCAAAATGCTCAACATTTGCACTTGTAAAAAAAAATGATGTTTTTAGCTAATATGTTGGCCATCATTTGCAACACTGTTCCCATCCTCCCTAATAGGTTATGAAAATCAATTTTGGAAGACATATTGACCTTTGGGCCCACTGTCTAAATGGGCATAAAATATGACAGGCAGTAAGACTTCTCATTCATCAAGCATTGACTTGGTAAGATTGACAAAAATAGGAACCTGACATGGTCTCACTCAAAGCGCCCTAAAACAAAAACTACACGTCCAAAAGTACTTTTCTTGGTATCGTCGTTTATTAGAAAGGACCCTTTATCAAATTTTACAACTATGAGAGCATTTGAAATTGAATGATTCTTATTTCACATATATTATCTTATGAACTTTCAAATGGAATTAAAACCAATGCTGCATGAGTATAGGTATTTGTCCTGCAACGGCCTGATTGAGAATTACTATGTTCATGTCAATTTTCTTGTTTGAAAAAGATATTTAATATCTGTATACATTTATTTGCATTCAAATAACCTTTATTTTGTTCATGATAATGAATGTGGGGTTGCGTTCATATTTGTGTTGTTATTCTTTCATGTACATTTCTACATGACTGAATTTGTATTTCTTTGTTTTTTCCAAAAAATGTCCCCTTATGTTTTCTATTTTTTTTCTCCAAATTATTGGGGGGGGGGGGGGGGACGG